>JAUJYZ010001584.1:7500-137500 GCA_033675265.1 Actinostola sp. cb2023 | reverse complement strand
ATAATTTTTCTGCAATACCACAGCTTTGCGACTTTCAGGGATGAGTTCCATAAAACTTTGAGAACATCAGTCAAATAATGTCTGGCGTGCAGTAATGTTTACTGTAGCGTTTATGCAATTCATAATTCAATAGTGATGTTCTAAAAGTCTTACTGCTAGTGATTCAAACCCCTGCCATGTACTATAAGTAGTGATATTTCTGTTGTTTTCTATTGAAGAAATAGGAAACGAGGCAGCGTGCTCTATCGAGTTATAGAAGTATGTGGGAATTGTAAGAAGACATGAGAAGTGATAGGAAAAGCACGAGGTGTAGCCGAGTGCTTCTCACACTTCTCGAGTCTTCTTTCAATTCCCAAGTTTTCTGTCGAGTTTTCTATTTCTTTTATAAAATACAAGTATGATTTTAAAGCAAATTTTCAATTTTGTTCATTGAAAAAATGTTTGAATATCTGAGTGCGCTTGCACTGTGTTGTCATAGAGCATGTGAAATACGCATCCTTTGGCCAATCAGAGCACGCGTTATATCAGTTATTTTATGTTTCGATAGTACTATTTAGTACTTTCATGAACCTAGAAATGTGGCATGGATTGAGTATTGCAAAAACATCTTTTTATAAGACTTTATTTATTAATTGTAAAAATATCAAGTTAACAACTGTCACCAGTGAAAATAAGATTCACTTCACAAATCGAGTCGTTTCAGCTAACAATTTCACAGTATGTAGAGTGATTTTACTAAACCCATGAAATAGATATTAGTCCAATAGAAATAGCAAACCTTAATTTCATTGTGTACTATTGATTGACTATGAGACATTGACTGGTGAGTTTGCAGATAATTAGTCACTTTGGAAACGAGTAAAGGACTGGGAACGAGTTTTTAGAATTAATCTAATTAAGAAATGAACCCCATCACAAGAAAGAGCATATCAGAATTAGTAAGTTTACAAAGTTTCGATAGGTTTAATTAGATATTGAACGAGTAACAGCTTTCCAAACATCTCAAAATTTACTCTGCATTTCTTTGCAATTTTTACAGTCTTTGAATGTCTGCAGTTCATTTGCTACTTGTCCAAACCCTATCAAACTCCTGAAACTTACTAATTCTGATATGCTCTTTCTTGTGATAGGGTTCATTTCTTACTTAGATTAATTCTAAAAGCTCGTTCCCAGTCCTTTACTCGTTTCCAAAGTGGCTAATAAAATACCCATGAAGGAGAAGTACAACTAAATAGTACTAATCTTTCACAGGTATATCTATTTCACAGGTTAACAAATCACTCCCATTACACTAGACTGATACCATAAGTCGCTGTTTTTGCTCCTTTTCGATAGGATCGACAGAGCGAACTGGGACCGACTTATGAAATCAGTCTACCATTACACGTTCAAGCAGTACAAATATTTGAAAACAAAACAAGAGTTCATAAGATGTTTTGTTGATAAAATGATAATGACTGAGGAGATGGCCTGGCGACGAGGCGGAGGAACAACTCACAACATAACAAAGAAAGTTGAAGGGCTCTCTGATCAAAATCTAAATTCTCGAGATTCTTTGAATTTCAAAGGAGAATTCGGGTTTTCATCACAAACCACTTACCGGTAGGCCTGGAACAGACGTTGCGCCACTCACTGCGCCAAACTTAATTACACCAAACAAGACCGCCTAATTATTACTCATGCCCAGCCGAAGCACGAGTCTAAGATTCAAGATCTTTTTTTTTTTGTTAGTACCAATCGCGATATGGCAAAAGGAGACAAAAAGTCTGCCCACAAGAGAGATTACAAAGCACAAACCAATCAGGAAGCACCGGAGGTCAAGGGGCAAAAATCTAAGTGTATTGTCGTCTAAATTTAGATTGAAATGATGCAATAACCTTCTACATGAGTCTGACGCAGGCTATTTTTTAAGAGTGTTATCAGAACCATCTGACCTATGCAACCTCAAGATGTACCAAGTACTACTGATTCGAGATCTTTATCTATGCGACTCGTACCACAGGCATAGATTATTACCCCGTAGTCAAGGGACTTGTGTGTTGCTGGAGGCCCATAGTGCGTCTTTCATGATGAACTGCATCTCAGTATGCAATCGCACCAGGGCACGAGTGAACGCTCAATGAGCGTCTAGTTCATTGTTTCGAATGCATTTGGCACATGAAAAGTTCGACGTCTGTTCCAGGCCTTACTCCATTCTTGCAGGGATCCCTATGGCATTCTATAAGTACACTTACATGAATCTGACAGGACATCGTTATAAAGCCTCCTAATAATATATATAAATTACATAAAATATGAAGTAAAACCATTATTATTCCAAACTTGAATAAAAGCACTTTAAAAAATAGAATACATGGTAATGTCTCTAAATGTGGTCTGTACAGCAACACTAAATAAGATATATTTACACATCAACCTTCTAATGCTATTGTTAAAAATAATAAAAAACATTGGGCACAGCTTTTTGTTGGTAAAGGCTTGTTTCCATAACCCAAACCGCCCTTGGCCGACCAAACAATAGAATGAATCTATTGTGTTACTGCATCGTTCTATTGTTTTATATTAATGAGGTCCTTTTGAGGTATCCCATTTAGCCACCACCCTTTTTTTGATGGACTTCCTATGGCAAATTATATTGAGCTCCATGTGGTAAATTGCCAGGTACATTTACTAGAGTATTGTCATAGTACATTGTTGTACATCTGTAGTGATACTGCAAGGTACATTTACTAGAGTATTGTCATAGTACATTGTTGTACATCTGTAGTGATACTGCAAGGTACATTTACTAGAGTATTGTCATAGTACATTGTTGTACATCTGTAGTGATACTGCAAGGTACATTTACTAGAGTATTGTCATAGTACATTGTTGTACATCTGTAGTGATACTGCAAGGTACATTTACTAGAGTATTGTCATAGTACATTGTTGTACATCTGTAGTGATACTGCAAGGTACATTTACTAGAGTATTGTCATAGTACATTGTTGTACATCTGTAGTGATACTGCAAGGTACATTTACTAGAGTATTGTCATAGTACATTGTTGTACATCTGTAGTGATACTGCAAGGTACATTTACTAGAGTATTGTCATAGTACATTGTTGTACATCTGTAGTGATACTGCAAGGTACATTTACTAGAGTATTGTCATAGTACATTGTTGTACATCTGTAGTGATACTGCAAGGTACATTTACTAGAGTATTGTCATAGTACATTGTTGTACATCTGTAGTGATACTGCAAGGTACATTTACTAGAGTATTGTCAAAGTACATTTTGTTTCATCTGTAGTGATACTGCAAGGTACATTTACTAGAGTCTGTCATAGTACATTGTTGTACATCTGTAGTGATACTGCAAGGTACATTTACTAGAGTACCGTCATAGTACATTGTTTTACCATCTGTAGTGATACTGCAAGGTACATTTACTAGAGTATTGTCATAGTACATTGTTGTACATCTGTAGTGATACTGCAAGGTACATTTACTAGAGTATTGTCATTAGTACATTGTTGTACATCTGTAGTGATATACTGCAAGGTACATTTACTAGAGTATTGTCATAGTACATTGTTGTACATCTGTAGTGATACTGCAAGGTACATTTACTAGAGTATTGTCATAGTACATTGTTGTACATCTGTAGTGATACTGCAAGGTACATTTACTAGAGTATTGTATTTTGAAATTGTACATTGTATCTGTACATCTGTAGTGATATACTGCAAGGTACATTTACTAGAGTATTGTCATAGTACAAAGTTGTACATCTGTAGTGATACTGCAAGGCTTTACATTTACTAGAGTATTGTCATCAGTACATTGTTGTACATCTGTAGTGATACTGCAAGGTACATTTAAAGAGTATTTGTCATAGTACATTGTTGTACATCTGTAGTGATACTGCAAGGTACATTTACTAGAGTATTGTCATAGTACATTGTTTGTACATCTGTAGTGATACTGCAAGGTACATTTACTAGAGTATTGTCATAGTACATTGTTGTACATCTGTAGTGATACTGCAAGGTACATTTACTAGAGTATTGTCATAGTACATTGTTGTACATCTGTAGTGATACTGCAAGGTACATTTACTAGAGTATTGTCATAGTACATTGTTGTACATCTGTAGTGATACTGCAAGGTACATTTACTAGAGTATTGTCATAGTACATTGTTGTACATCTGTAGTGATACTGCAAGGTACATTTACTAGAGTATTGTCATAGTACATTGTTGTACATCTGTAGTGATACTGCAAGGTACATTTACTAGAGTATTGTCATAGTACATTGTTGTACATCTGTAGTGATACTGCAAGGTACATTTACTAGAGTATTGTCATAGTACATTGTTGTACATCTGTAGTGATACTGCAAGGTACATTTACTAGAGTATTGTCATAGTACATTGTTGTACATCTGTAGTGATACTGCAAGGTACATTTACTAGAGTATTGTCATTAGTACATTGTTGTACAGGTACAGTATGGTTTACCACAGGGAGTCCATCAAAACAAATTTTTTTCACATTAGCCTGGGCTGCCTGTGGTAGACTGTAGTCTTATCTTTTTGGTTGAACAATGATTTTGTGCACTGTGATTGGTTGAATAGATGTGTTCAATTCCGTACCATGACCGTAACTCCATACCATAGGTTTCCCACTCGTATAAAAACGACTCTATGCATAACATAAAACATACTGAAGTTGCAAAACCATTGCATGTCCATCGCTGTGCTTACACTCACAAAAGGACATCTAAAAACTAGTGTTTCTTGAATGGCTAATCATAGTATGTATGTGATGTTTCTTTGAATTTGAAATGTTTACAAGTAATAAATAAATACAGTAATAGCATCTGTTGTTCAGATCACTGAATTCTTACTGGAAATGAATAAATACTAAAATATCTATTGAACAAATGACATCACAATGTATTCTTTCCAAAAAGTACATGTAATGCATAGAAGATATTTTGAAAATTGTAGCAACAGAGGTATCTGTGCAAGAGTTATGTATTACAATGATAACTGTTTCATGGCAACCTCTAAGAATTCTTTGATGTTTTGTTTTCAACCCCTTTGTCAAAGAGTGCCTTCATCTCTGCCATGCTTTCAAACAGAAGATTGATAAACCGATCACTGTCAGTGTTTGGTGAGGAGATCTTTGAAGACACATGGAAAAATATTCTGTTGTCGTCAGGAACCATGTATGATACACCATAGCCATCGTCAGTCACAGGACCAAAACCACCACCAGGGCTGATCTGTAGGGAAAGAATTGGTAGCAATGAGTTCAATTGAATTCAAACTGTATGGGTGGGGAGGGTAATTACACAGAAATTATAAGTACTTACTTACATATACCAATCTTACTTACGAGTCTTACTTACTGGTCTTACTTACCAGTCTTACTTACCAGTCTTACTTACCAGTCTTACTTACCGGTCTTACTTACCAGTCTTACTTACCAGTCTTACTTACCCTGTCTTACTTACCAGTCTTACTTACCAGTCTTACTTACCGGTCTTACTTACCAGTCTTACTTACCAGTCTTACTTACCAGTCTTACTTACCAGTCTTACTTACCAGTCTTACTTACCGGTCTTACTTACCGGTCTTACTTACCCGGTCTTACTTACCAGTCTTACTTACCAGTCTTACTTACCAGTCTTACTTACCAGTCTTACTTACCGGTCTTACTTACCAGTCTTACTTACCGGTCTTACTTACCGGTCTTACTTACCGGTCTTACTTACCAGTCTTACTTACCAGTCTTACTTACCGGTCTTACTTACCAGTCTTACTTACCAGTCTTACTTACCAGTCTTACTTACCAGTCTTACTTACCGGTACTTACCAGTCTTACTTACCAGTCTTACTTACCAGTCTTACTTACCAGTCTTACTTACCA
Organism: Actinostola sp. cb2023; assembly: GCA_033675265.1. Classification (NCBI taxonomy): domain Eukaryota; kingdom Metazoa; phylum Cnidaria; class Anthozoa; order Actiniaria; family Actinostolidae; genus Actinostola; species Actinostola sp. cb2023. Next base: position 131,575 of record JAUJYZ010001584.1, on the reverse strand, counting down.
GTCTTACTTACCAGTCTTACTTACCAGTCTTACTTACCAGTCTTACTTACCAGTCTTACTTACCAGTCTTACTTACCAGTCTTACTTACCAGTCTTACTTACTTACTTACAATTACTTACCAGTCTTACTTACCAGTCTTACTTACCGGTCTTACTTACCGGTCTTACTTACCGGTCTTACTTACCGGTCTTACTTACCAGTCTTACTTACCAATCTTACTTACCAGTCTTACTTACCGGTCTTACTTACCGGTCTTCTTACTTACCGTCTTACTTACCGGTCTTACTTACCGGTTACTTACTTTACTTACCGTCTTACTTACCAGTCTTACTTACCAGTCTTACTTACCAGTCTTACTTTCTTACTTACCAGTCTTACTTACCAGTCTTACTTACCAGTCTTACTTACCAGTCTTACTTACCAGTCTTACTTACCATGTCTTACTTACCGGTACTGTACTTACCAGTCTGTACTTACCTACTTTGTTACTTACCGGTCTTACTTTACCAGTCTTACATGAGTACAGTCTACTTACACTGTAATCTTACTTACCATCTGTTACTGTGGTACTCTACAATCTTACTTACCAGTCTTTTTGTACCATGTATCTATACTTACAGTCTTACTTACCAATGTCTTACTTACCATCTTACTTGCAGGATCTTTAGTCCATGTACTTACCAGTCTTACAATGCCTGTCTACAGTCTTACTTACATCCTATCTATACTTACCAGTCTGTCCTACTTACCTACATTACAAACACAGTCTTACTACACAGTCTTACTTACCTTGTAGTCTTACTCCAGCACCATGTCTGACTTTACCTTATCCATAAAAGCTCTATGTACATTACTTACTTCTTAGTCTTACTTACCAGTCTTACTTACCGTACTTCTTACCAGTCTTACTTACTTCTTACTTACTACATCTTACTTGTACATCTACTGTACATGTCTTATACCGCAGTACTTACTCCTACAATACTTACTTACATCTACTTACAGTGTACTTATAGTCCATGTAGTGGTACTCCTACAATCTTACTTACCACTTACATGTACATCTATGTCTTACTATACCATGTAGTGGTACTCCTACAATACATGTACATCTATGTACATGTATCTATAGTCCATGTAGTGGTACTCCTACAATGTACTTACATCTATGTACATGTATCTATAGTCCATGTAGTGGTACTCCTACAATGTACATGTACATCTATGTACATGTACCTATAGTCCATGTAGTGGTACTCCTACAATGTACATGTACATCTATGTACATGTACTATAGTCCATGTAGTGGTACTCCTACAATTACCGGTACTCTATGTACATGTATCTATAGTCCATGTAGTGGTACTCCTACAAGTCTGTACTCTATAGTACATGTATCTATACTTATGTAGTGGTACTCCTACACCATGTACATCTACTTACATGTATCTATAGTCCATGTAGTGGTCTTACAATTACATGTACATCTATGTACATGTATCTATAGTCCATGTAGTGGTACTCCTACAATGTACATGTACATCTATGTACATGTATCTATAGTCCATGTAGTGGTACTTACCGGTACATAACATACTTACCAGTCTTATCTATAGTCCATGTAGTGGTACTTACCATGTACATCTATGTACATGTATCTATTACCATCTACAATGTACATGTACATCTATGTACATACTTACCATGTACTCCTACATGTATCTTACATGTAGTGGTACTCCTACAATGTACAGTCTCTATGTACATGTACCATAGTCTGGTACTCCTACAATACCATGTACATCTATGTACATGTACTTACCATGTACTCTTACAATGTACATGTACAGTCTTATGTATACCGGTAGTTACTCCTACAATGTACATGTACTTACCGGTATCTATTACTGTACCACAATCTTGTACTTACCTATAGTCCATGTAGTGGTACTCCTACAATGTACATGTACATCTATGTACATGTATCTATAGTCCATGTAGTGGTACTCCTACAATGTACATGTACATCTATGTACATGTATCTATAGTCCATGTACCGGTACTCCTACTGTACATGTACATCTATGTACATGTATCTATAGTCCATGTAGTGGTACTCCTACAATGTACATGTACATCTATGTACATGTATCTACATGTACATGTAGTGGTACTCCTACCATGTACATTCATGAGTTCAGGTATCTATGCTACACTGTAATGTGTCTGTACATGTATGTACATGTATCTGTTGTATCTATAGTCCATGTAGTGGTACTCCTACAATGTACATGACTGGTATGTATCTATAGATAGCGTACATGGTTGGGAGAGATAGTCTCTTGTAGTGGAAACTCACTTTCCTATAAAATAAATACTACATTAGTGCCACCATTGGTACTCCTAGTGGAGAATGTACATTTATGTACATGTACTTTCCATATAGTGCAGGATTGTAATAAACACTGTACATACATGTACATCTATGTACATGTATCTATAGTCCATGTAGTGGTACTCCTACATTCAGATGCCTGTACATGTATCTATAGTCCATGTACACCTACAATCCCATTCATGTATCTAATCCTTGTAATTAATAGTACATGTACTTACTAGTTCCTTGTCCTTTACTGACAATATACAGTGCAAACAAATGCCATGTCTACACCCTTCCCATTCATGTAATCCTATGTAATGTATAGCCATGTAGTGGTACTCCTACAATGTAATGTACATTAGTTGGATGACTTGTTCCTTTGGTACACTCTTATCCATAAAAGCTCTGACAAATGTCTCGAGTACATGTATCTTCAATGGTCAAGCTTCTTACAGTTTCTGTTCTTCCCTAAGGACACAATAGAGGGGAAATCTGAGACCTTCAGAACTGATCCGATAATGATGTAACACGAGACCCTTTTTTCTATCTGCTAAGAAAGTACCCTTTACATGTACTATAGTGCAGTGTGTGACAGAACTCTTGATAAACATGTACATCTATGTACATGTATCTATAGTCCATGTAGTGGTGCCTATAACAATGTACATGTACATCTATGTACATGTATCTATAGTCCATGTAGTGGTACTCCTACAATGTACATGTACATCTATGTACATGTATCTATAGTCCATGTAGTGGTACTCCTACAATGTACATGTACATCTATGTACATGTATCTATAGTCCATGTAGTGGTACTCCTACAATGTACATGTACATCTATGTACATGTACATCTATGTACATGTATCTATAGTCCATGTAGTGGTACTCCTACAATATACATGTACATCTATGTACATGTATCTATAGTCCATGTAGTGGTACTCCTACAATGTACATGTACATCTATGTACATGTATCTATAGTCCATGTAGTGGTACTCCTACAATGTACATGTACATCTATGTACATGTATCTATAGTCCATGTAGTGGTACTCCTACAATGTACATGTACATCTATGTACATGTATCTATAGTCCATGTAGTGGTACTCCTACAATGTACATGTACATCTATGTACATGTATCTATAGTCCATGTAGTGGTACTCCTACAATGTACATGTACATCTATGTACATGTATCTATAGTCCATGTAGTGGTACTCCTACAATGTACATGTACATCTATGTACATGTATCTATAGTCCATGTAGTGGTACTCCTACAATATACATGTACATCTATGTACATGTATCTATAGTCCATGTAGTGGTACTCCTACAATGTACATGTACATCTATGTACATGTATCTATAGTCCATGTAGTGGTACTCCTACAATGTACATGTACATCTATGTACATGTATCTATAGTCCATGTAGTGGTACTCCTACAATGTACATGTACATCTATGTACATGTATCTATAGTCCATGTAGTGGTACTCCTACAATGTACATGTACATCTATGTACATGTATCTATAGTCCATGTAGTGGTACTCCTACAATGTACATGTACATCTATGTACATGTATCTATAGTCCATGTAGTGGTACTCCTACAATGTACATGTACATCTATGTACATGTATCTATAGTCCATGTAGTGGTACTCCTACAATGTACATGTACATCTATGTACATGTATCTATAGTCCATGTAGTGGTACTCCTACAATGTACATGTACATCTATGTACATGTATCTATAGTCCATGTAGTGGTACTCCTACAATATACATGTACATCTATGTACATGTATCTATAGTCCATGTAGTGGTACTCCTACAATGTACATGTACATCTATGTACATGTATCTATAGTCCATGTAGTGGTACTCCTACAATATACATGTACATCTATGTACATGTATCTATAGTCCATGTAGTGGTACTCCTACAATATACATGTACATGTATGTACATGTATCTATAGTCCATGTAGTGGTACTCCTACAATATACATGTACATCTATGTACATGTATCTATAGTCCATGTAGTGGTACTCCTACAATATACATGTACATATATGTACATGTATCTATAGTCCATGTAGTGGTACTCCTACAATGTACATGTACATCTATATACATGTATCTATAGTCCATGTAGTGGTACTCCTACAATATACATGTACATGTATGTACATGTATCTATAGTCCATGTAGTGGTACTCCTACAATGTACATGTACATCTATGTACATGTATCTATAGTCCATGTAGTGGTACTCCTACAATGTACATGTACATCTATGTACATGTATCTATAGTCCATGTAGTGGTACTCCTACAATATACATGTACATCTATGTACATGTATCTATAGTCCATGTAGTGGTACTCCTACAATGTACATGTACATCTATGTACATGTATCTATAGTCCATGTAGTGGTACTCCTACAATGTACATGTACATCTATGTACATGTATCTATAGTCCATGTAGTGGTACTCCTACAATGTACATATGTACATGTATCTATAGTCCATGTAGTGGTACTCCTACAATGTACATGTACATCTATGTACATGTATCTATAGTCCATGTAGTGGTACTCCTACAATGTACATGTACATCTATGTACATGTATCTATAGTCCATGTAGTGGTACTCCTACAATATACATGTACATGTATGTACATGTATCTATAGTCCATGTAGTGGTACTCCTACAATGTACATGTACATCTATGTACATGTATCTATAGTCCATGTAGTGGTACTCCTACAATATACATGTACATCTATGTACATGTATCTATAGTCCATGTAGTGGTACTCCTACAATGTACATGTACATCTATGTACATGTATCTATAGTCCATGTAGTGGTACTCCTACAATGTACATGTACATCTATGTACATGTATCTATAGTCCATGTAGTGGTACTCGTACAATGTACATGTACATCTATGTACATGTATCTATAGTCCATGTAGTGGTACTCCTACAATATACATGTACATCTATGTACATGTATCTATAGTCCATGTAGTGGTACTCCTACAATGTACATGTACATCTATGTACATGTATCTATAGTCCATGTAGTGGTACTCCTACAATGTACATGTACATCTATGTACATGTATCTATAGTCCATGTAGTGGTACTATGTACATGTACATCTATGTATTAATAGTCCAGCTGTCAGGTTGCTGCTACATGTAGCTGGTGAACAGTGTACAATTGCAGATTCTAATCCAGAAAAAAAGTTGACCAGTTTCTGAACCCAATATGAGCCAGCGACACCAAAGATGGGGTACCGAATGGTCAAGGCGAGACTTTGCGAGACTCCGAGACAAGGCATTATTTTCACTGATTTCCTTTGTTTTCAAAATTTGAGACTCTGAGACGGCTTTTGCGAAAAAACGAGACTTCGAGACCTGCCAAATTTGACCAAAATTTTGAGAGAGACTCTGACTTTTTGCAGGGACCATTCAACACCCCTCAAAGAAAGCTTGCAACAAGTCGAGTATAAGAGATCATTGCTCTGTAAAATTGACATGTAAAATCTGTAAAATCTGACTGGTTTCCCGATAAAAAAATGGGTCTGGATCCATGCCTGAACTGTATTATGTAGTTATTAACCCATTGACTCCTACACCGGCCGAAACCGGCCTTAAACATCGATACTGCTTTGAAACATTCTAACTTTCTGAATTTTCGTAACATCGATCTCATGGCCAGTTATTAGTGACAACTAGATAACTCTTCATATTTTAACCTCAAGTAAACTGACTTAGAGGTCCGATTTCTGGGCATTAGTTCAATTTGTTTGCCATAAAAATCAAAAATGCGTGTTTTTGATGCAATTTTACACCTCGAAAATGACCGACATTTGACTTGGATTTTCTTCCAAAATACATCCTTGCGAAACAAAACGCCACTTTCTCAGCAAACTTCCATCTCTCTTCTTGATATATTCGTGAATTTTTCCCTCTCTCTTCCTTAACTCGCCGAACAATAGCCATTTCCTTAGGACCACTTTCGCTAACATGTGTTTTCCTTCTGCACACCTGAAAAGGATGCCGGGAACATCCGGGAATTTTCGACAGAAATCTTCCCGCCCTATCCGTATTTTAGAATATGTAGTGCCAAGCCACTCGGTCCTACAGGCAAAATATTGCACCGGTTGCATTCTTTACAAGTCCAAAGTCGGCAAAAATGCCTTTGTAGGTCCTGCGATTCACCACAGAACAACCAGAGAGACGATTTCACAGATGAGTCCGCCATTTTGAATTTTGTAACGGCAGTGTCGAGATGTCTTCGTGAAAATCGTTTCTCGCTGCTGGGTTCTTTCAGCAGAACAGTCTCTACCACACCAGTCAAGCTTAATGATGCTGTCCTGGGGGCTTCTGTGGTGAATAATGGCTATAAACACTCTAAAAATGCAAAATTGGCCTCTTCGAGTAGTGAATACTACTAGCCCCTACGAGCTCCCAAGAAGAAAGGCAGCACACGTGAAGACGCGAGCCCACAGGCATTCAGAACTGTCAAGATTTCCATGGAAACCCCTTATATGGAATCGAAATTTCCTATGACATGATTAGGTCCAGAAAATCGCTAAAAAACTCAAAATAGCTCAGGAGCGAATGGGTTAAGCTACTCTTGAAATTATTTGAATGTACAACACAGAAATACATAAAGATATCAGCTTACTTGAAGGTACAAGCGAGTCATCGATGCCTCATATGTCAGTGGATGTTTGCCATTGGAATCTTTATAATAAGTAATTTGTAAAGCAAGCTGAATGAAAGCATCTGGACTTATCTGAAAGATCAAAAAGAACTACTCAGTTATAACCACTAGAGGGTTGTATAATGTACAATAAGAACAGCATTTATTTAGCATATGAATTTCATCTCAGTCAGTCTTTAAGGTGGCTCCCGCATAATGAATGACTGGTTTGCCATATTTTTGTACTCGCTCGCTTCGCATCAATATTGCTTGGATTTTATTATGCTTAACACAAAAACTAATTAACTACTTTTTCTGCCTTTGGACGGTTCATTCAAAAAAATATCATTGTAAGCCGCATTTGTGAATGCCAGCTGATATTCAAACGACACTATTTTCACTAAATCTGCCGCCACACGTTATTTCCTCGTACAATTTTTTTAAATCTTCGTGAATGGCCTTTTAAGGTCCCTATTAGTGTTCTGACGAGGCAAGAAGGAAATTGATTGAGCTGAAATCACCAGTTCATATTTTTGTTGTCAATATTTGGTTTTCATAGTTTATATTGTATTTTTACATGTTCGTATTTTGAACGAGTTTTTGCTCTTCAATGGCATTAACGTGTCTAAATAAACGATTGATTGATTGATTGACCTGTCAGTTGTTACGTGATTTTGGCTCAAACAATTTTCCTTCTTACCTTGTCAGAACATTACTATAATGGACCAAGGCCGTTCACGAGGTTTAAAAATAATCATATGAGGAAATAACGCGTGGTGGCAGATTTAGTGAAAATAGTGTTGAATGTTGAATATCAGCTGGCATTCACAAACGCGGCTTACAATGATAATTTTGAATACACAGTCCAAAGGCAGAATAGTTGAATTAGTATTTGTGTTAAGCACAATAAAATCCAAGCAATATTGATGTGGAGCGAGCGAGTTAAAAAATATGGCAAACCAGTCATTCATTATGCGGGAACCTGTAGTATAATACCAACCTTGAGAGATTTGATAAATCCCTTTCCAAAGACATCATGTGTTATGACTTTATGCTGAAGATCATCATTATTCTATAACAAACAGGAATACAATATAAATTATTTACTAATTATTTAGCCATCTCATGGCGAGCCTTTTCCTTAGGGTAAATCCTGTTCTGATGTCTAGAATTTCCTGATCGCAAATGCCCTAATATATACTTGAAGCACCCTTTCTCCTTGTGGCTTGAATTGAAGCATTTTATTTGACGCCAATATATATTATATATATAGCTTATTAGATGTTTTCTCGGGTATTACGGGCTGATAATTTACGAGTTGCGAATGTATTTTTCCGAGCCCGCAGGGCGAGGAAATATGCGAGCAGCCTATCTTGTATGATCCTCACAGTCTCATGACATTAAGATATCTATATACCTTGTGACAGTTGTATTTTGTAATTTGATTTAATAGAATGTCATACTTTACCTTGCGACAGAATTCAAGGGCATATTCAATACTCTGAGCCAAAGGTGGAGTAATATCAAAGTACAGTCTAGAGGGTCTTTGTAAGTTATGATTCCTAATTTTGGAGCTTTTATGGGCCCCTCCTATAGGTACACATCTCCCTTGTTCATTGTATGTACGATAAATAAACCTAGTAAAAGAACAAACATCAACACTCCTATATATATCCCCAGTAAAAATATTTTGTGATCACATCGTGATCACGTTTCACACCTGTGATCACGCCCGTGATCACTGTTAAAAGTGTGATAACAGAATCACGCCTGTGATCACGCCCGTGATCACCGGTAAAAGTGTGATAACAGAATCACGCCTGTGATCACGCCCGTGATCACCGGTAAAAGTGTGATAACAGAATCACGCCTGTGATCACGCCCGTGATCACCGGTAAAAGTGTGATAACAGAATCACGCCTGTGATCACGCCCGTGATCACCGGTAAAAGTGTGATAACAGAATCACGCCTGTGATCACGTCCGTGATCACCGGTAAAAGTGTGATAACAGAATCACATGCGTGATAAGATTAGAAAATGTGATCACGCTATCATAGCTTGGACGTGACTGATGACTGAGATGTATAATAGTGCATTGCAAAACAGATACAGCGACACCACTCATTAAATTGTTCAGTAAAATATTTATTTATAAATCAAACGAGAGAAATAAACTATTAATAGTATAATCGTTTATTTTAAGACAAAAACGTAAACCAATGATCAGTTATGTTCTATTATATTTGGAAATCTAGAAATTATCCAGTAATCGGATGAAAAGTCGATAAATACACACTTTCGGATTATTTTGTTAACATAAACCAAATATATTTTACCAAGAAGAGGCGCAACGCAAATTTGGTGATTTACAATATTTTTGCCATTGTATTTTTGGATGATACTATAACAAACCTCTTTATCATTTTCCGGCATTTCTATTCCATGTATGTATTGTATGCATTTTTCTGAACAGATAGTAAATGGATTAGAATTGGGCTCAATTTTGTTAAGCAGATGGCAAACACAAATTCCTTTATTTCCTGCTTTGAGAAACAATTTTATTCTCCCAAAACAAATGTTTCCTTGTCTATTAATGAATTCAATAACTGTAGAGTCAGTTTTCTTTGTATGACCGTAAATCATTGAAGTAAACTTTTGGCCATTTATATCTTCAAATCGTGCAAACGCTTGGAGTACATATTTCGTGGGCCCATTATTAAGGGTCAAGAAGACTCTGACATCTGTCTTTAAGTTATTGTCAATTGTAATGGCATGTGATTCGATCATGTTTGGTCCAAGAAAATATCCTCCTTCAATATGAATGGATTTACCTGAGCGTTTGTATTGACCATTCAGTTTTCTCAGCAGAATTAAAGCCTGTTTTGGAACGACGACATCCATCGATGCTCTCTGAATAAAGCCAAGTATTCCATATGACAGACCAAGTGCACAGGCTATCTGTTCCATGGCATGATGAGTGCCATGGACCATAGATTTAATGAATGCATTCAAGCTTTCAAAAGCAAAGCAGCTGTACGCCCACAGTGGTCCCCGACGAGTCACATAATAGGCGAGGTGATTTAGTAGATGGACATTCATTGTACATTTAGTCGGTCCGTATAATGCTGCCATTAAAACAATAAAGTCTCGCAACATTTGTTCAGCTTCGGAAATAGAATTTGGAGAAATTGAATCCGAGCATAAAATTCCAATCCCCCCAGAAAGAAGACACCAATGCAGAAAACATATGGGATTTAACATAGATTGAAAAACAGGCACAGAATAATGAAGTAACCAATTTTTCAGTTCCGTTGCTTTCCAGTGCCTTAGTTCGACTAACGTGCGTGGTAGTCGCCCAATATTTTCGGGTGGCCTTATTGACACAAGTCGTGATGTCAAAGTAGATAGTTTCGATCCAATATAGAAATGACATCCTTTACATTTGTTAGAGGTCATTAAGTTCATCAAGTACTTGACAACCCCCAGTGCCACGCAATGCATCCAGTCTATAGCAAAGGACCTCACTAAATCAAATCTACAGTTGAGTTGTGCAAATACCGAATGGCCCTTCACTCCCATGACAGCTTTATTTTGCTGAGTAGCATCTGAGGCGAACCTCAGCTGGTCTTCATGACTTCGTAATTCAATATTTTCTTTTAATGGCCATGACCTATGAAGGTTGTTATTTCCATAGCCATCACCTTCTTGCTTGCACAAATGACACGCACACTTTCCATTAAATCTTTTCATATTCATTAAATCTGCTCGTGCAGGCAAATCAGCAGAAACAACGAAAAGCAGGCACTTCACATTAATATCTCCAACAGCGCTATCTTGTATATGAAGACCCGTTTCATGAAGAGTATTCAGTTTTTCAACTAAAGGGTTTAGAAATGTCAACATGTTTGGCTCTTTTTTATCACAGTATATGTAGGCTGGTATTATGTACTTTTTGCTGAACCTGTGTTCTTTTGGTAGTTCATTTATCATAACATAAACCGGCCATAAGTGACCTGCACTAGATGATGAATACTTATTAACTCCATCAGTATTTATGGTGAACGAAATATTGTAGTCGTGTGTTAAAAATCCACCAGGATAGAGAAAGTTCTTATAGTCTAAACCATGATAAATATCATGAATTGTCTGGTGAACTGTGGCTTTGACCTTCTCTTTTCCTCTCTTCAAAAGTTTACAAAATTCGGCATCTCGAAAAAAGCTCTTTGAGTTTGTCTTCTAAATTTAAGTCTAAAAAAGCACTAACTGATTTCCCTTGACACAGAGTACATACCTGATCACGTACTTGACTAAAACAATTTGTACAGTACTTGACTCTCACAGGATCCTTTGTTGCAAAGCAGTCTTTGAGGTACAGCTTCATTTTATAAACTGATTGAAAGACTCCTTCGCATTGTTTCCCAAATAATGCAGAGAGAAGGTGTATTAAATCTGCCCATGCTGCTTTGCTCAAATTGTGCCTCAATACAAATGAGACAATCAACACATACGCAAACACTCTTGATATCATGCTACCGTTGTACAAGGGAACTTCAATAGCACTGGGAAAATCATATTGATTAGCATCTCCGCTTTCGGATATGGAATCTACATCCTCATCCAGTGAATCGTTACTAGAGGAACTTAAAGTTTCGAATTCTGAAGTCTCTGATGTATCGGCATCTGATGACTCTGATGGCTCTTCGTCTCCAAGAATTTCATCGTCAATGAAAGATCCATAACTTGTAGCATTTTCTATACTGTTTTCTATAGAACGCTTAAATCTGTTGTGATATTGCCTTAGTTGCCGAGAAGGGTATTCTTGATCTTCATAATGCTTATAACTTCGTTTCTCAATGTGCTTCGTTCTCCGATAATAATACCTCAATTGCTTCGATTTGCGGCATTTCTTTGTTGAAACGTTGGTTGTTATATCTTCATCCGTATGATCAACTTGAAGTTGTTCAATATCTTCGTGGTGCTCTTCTCTCTCAAGTTCAGAATCTGAGCTGGTTTCCTCGCAGGGATTCTCCATATACATCAATCAGAAATAGACGATTTGAAGTTGTTTAAAAAAAAGTTATGTATGCATGCTGACAACTAGTAGTTAAGCGTTTGGTTGTGTCATGAGTTCATTTGAAAAATGTTGAAAGTAATACTCTAATATTGCATTGATTTCATTTCCAAATCCTTGAGCAACGCTGTCAGCCAATCACAACAGTTCGCTCAGGCGAAATGAAAACGTAACCGGATAGTAAACGGTTTGAGCGGGAATATCAGTTGTTCGGTTATTCTCGAGTTATTCAGTTCAGCTATATATTCAATTCTTCAGTCTTCAAGGTAATTCATCTTCTAAACAAAATGGCCAGTCTGTTTCATGTAATCGAGTTTGGTAACGAGGAGGACCCAAAGTCCAGAGGGCCTCATGTTGTTCAAGAAGAGAGAATAAGGCGGACCCAGGGTTCAGTCATCGATGTAGAAGTAATGTGGAAAGTCATCAACTCGAAGGGAGATGTTGCCGAGTCTTTCTTTCCAGGGACTACTTTGTTTCATGGAACGAAAAAGGCCTGTGGAGAATTCAAGGACAAGCTGAAGCGTAATCGTGAAGTAGCCGAGGTGAATAATAAAGAAACTCGAACTCGGAAAAAGAGCGCCAAACTGCTGGAAGCGAATGATGATGAAGGGCTTCTCTATGAAGTAAATCTGAATTTGAATGGCCCGCCAAAAAAGAAATCCAAAAAGACGGCACCCGAGACCACTACAACGGATGATGCCTATCGAAGCGAAGTGAATACACACGACCAAGAATATAGTGAAGGTAAATTACGGCGGATGCAGGATTTTAGAAAACAGGGGGTTCATTGCTAATTATAATATGAATGGAAATGCTGCGGACAGACAGACATGTACAAGTATAAACAAACACCCATAGGGGGCTGAAACTCCTTGAACCCACCCCCTGGATCCGCTCCTGATTATCAAATGCAATTCTATGTTATATATATTTTGTATTAACAGTTGCTTTACATCAACTTTAGTGATCTTCTCGGCACCAAGTGGACCTGAGGTCGATTCAGGTGATGAGTCAGATGAAACAGCCCGCGCCAAGCTATTAGAATCATGGAAAATTAAGCAGGATAAGAGAAATAAAAAAAAGGGAAACAAGCTGTGCGGCCAAAAAAATTCGCCAAAAAAAACCGGCGAAAAAGACAAAGGTTGGAGAGCCTAATAGAAAGACCTCCATGATTCGAGGGTACTCTGACCTACGCACAGCTTCAATGCACAATCAATCCAAACAAATAGAGTCAACCCGGATGCAAAAAATGAAAGTCTTGAAGCATGAATCAGTAGATGGCAGTGGCCTCGAAATTGAAATAGCAGTCAATAAAGATATGCGATTTCAAGAGCTGAAGAAGAAGCTGTCCTTTGCTACTGGCATTTCTACTGCACATCTATCTTTGGTAGTTCGAGGAGAACAGTTAACTGATATTGGTCCGAACGTTGGCATTTCAGAATTCTGGTCTCCCGAGGATATTGTTGCAGTTTTTACCGAAGAAATGCGGGATAACGCTGAGGATTCCATGCCCCATGAAGTGCAAGAAGCAGATGACATTCAGCATTTTGATGAAGGTACTATAAGATGACAATGATGGCAAATAATAATAATAATTTTATTCCATTAAATACCAAACTAGGTACATAGGATAAAGTACTTACAAGTTCAAAACGTACAGTAACATAAACTACAGAATATAACTATCATATATGTAATGAAAGTATTTCATAACAATATTTTGCTATTATTTTCATGATAGAATTGTCATGCATATAAATAATTCAGTATACACTCTGCAGAAAGGTTGTAGTATACCTTTATACAAATATCTAATGAGATACAAGATATCTAATGAGATACAAAGTCCGAAACATCGTTATTTTCTTCTGATATATCAGAATCATCAATTTTAGATTAGTATCGCATCCAACAAGGACAACACAATAATTGTCATGCATATTCAGTATATACAATGTATCTCTATATGTATATATGTTAGTATACAGTACATGTATATAAATGTCAGTGATATTTGGTAGTCACGAAAGCTATAAATGTGTGTAATATTATATGGCCTTTCAGTTTTGACATGTCATGCTATTCTTAGATATTTCATAATTTGTCAGCTCATTGTGTCTCAATGGGCAATGAAAATATTTTTTCAGTAAAATAATTACGTATGAGCTTTTGTTCCGGGGACGATAACGAGGTCAGGACCAGTGTAGCGTGCTTTACTAACTTGTTTTATAAAATACAGCTAATATACAAATACATGTTATTTATACCTTAATTATGACATTAATAATTACATATATTTCAACAGAGGTACAAAAGACAACAAGTGAATGGCACAATGATGAGGACATATCCACTATGGCTTTGACATCAGGTATTATGTAATTAACTGAAAGAGCTACCGTATAGGACGAAATTTTTGCGGGAGGGAAATTTTGCAGATTGCCGACTCAATTTCATTTTTTGCGGGAGGAAATCTTTTTGGTATTAAATTGAAATTTTACTTCCTGACTTACAATTTCGACGGAAGTTTCTATAGTTATGGTTGTTGTTCTAGCGCCAACATGAACATAAACAACGACAAAACCCGAGTGAATTATTGTTCGATAATGATAACAGTCTCTGGAGTTGAATTAATTCTGGCTAGCGTTTCCTATTAACCCGATAGAGGGGAGTCAAATTTTTGCGGCGGAAAATTTGACGGGAGTTTTTTTCTGCGGGAGTTTTTTTTTTGCGGTTCGAAGGAAATCCGAAAAAATTAACTCCCGCAAAATTAAACTCCTACACGGTATAGCTTTTTTTTTGTTTGTTTTTTTTTTTTTTTTTGTATATAGTTTTTGTATACTGGTTAATCGAGAAAGATCGACTGTGCTTATTTAAATATACTGAGTAGAAAACCGCGTAACATTATTACGTCCAAAGTATTGATGCAGTTTCATTATCATTTGTCTCCAGTTCACGCTACTGCAACTTTTGAACAAAAGATTGATGAGCTAAAGGAGCAAGTTAATGCCATGGCATACCAGATTTCAGAAATGAAGAATATCATGTCTTCATTTCTGAAATGTAGCAAGTGCATGAAAACACAATACAAATCCTACCTGCTCTTGCCAAGTTCTACCATTGACCAAACACCATTGAGGACCTCCACTGAATCTACGTTGGTGCCCCAAAGTACACCCGTATCTGGATTGGCATTGGATAAGCCCAAACAAACTGCACGCAGATTAATAACTTCAGAAACTCAAGTTGCAACCTCACAGGCTTCATCACACACCTCCCCTATCATCACACAAAACCTTCAAGCAAGCACAAGCACTATAACAGTTAACAGCACAATTACCGACTCAGCATTGTCCTCTCCTGCCACGCCATTTACAGACAGCATAGATCAAGTACCAGAGCAAGTGCTAGTGGGGTCATCATCAAGAGGTGTTTATGTCCCCAAAATGAAGCTGGAAGGTTTGACAACCAAAATACCTTCTAACTACACCTTAAAGTTGTTTGAACTGGTGTTCAGCCGGGATGAGGCCTTTGCTGGCAGCGTGGAAGGGAAGGGAGAGAGACTGATCAAGCTAGATGCAAACAGAATAATGGCTATCTATGAGCAAACAGATAGACATTTCAAAACTTCTGAAAACAAGTGTAATTGGGAAACAACAAAAAAAGTTATTGATTCCAAGTGCAGAATGGTTCGGAACAATAGATGTAAGACATGGGCTGGAAAAAGTTTTGCCTAATTTGAACATCAAATGCATCTGGTCATTACAGATAAGTACCATTGTTAAATATAATAATAAGGAGTAGGAGTTTTTAAACTCTTTTATGAACAACAAATGCATCTGGTCATTACAGATAAGTACCATTTTTAAATATAATAATAAGGAGTAGGAGTTTTTAAACTCTTTTATCATTTATATTCCACATGTAATACTACAAAATATTAATCAAGTACTATCATATAATAAACAATTATTTTCCAAATTTTGAATGCTGTTTTTAATTTAATATAAATGTTTTTAAATTCTCATTGCTTATTGACTCGCGTCGGATCTGTGCAGTGTGTTCTATTTGTCACTGTATCCATGCACTCGTAGTCTACTGATTATACATGTATCACATCATCAGAGCATGATAAAATAGCTGGTATACCGTGATCACGTATTTGATGGAATTTAGCACACTCAGTTCGACCAATGATCTGAGACAATGGCAATCACACTGTGATCACACGTAACTGTTAAACCGTGATCACACTGTGATCACACGTAACTGTTAAACCGTGATCACACTGTGATCACAAGTAACTGTTAAACCGTGATCACACTGTGATCACACCTAACTGTTAAAACGTGATCACACTGTGATCACACCTAACTGTGATCACACTGTGATCACACCTAACTGTTAAACCGTGATCACACTGTTCAACCTGATCACGCGTCAAAAGTTTTTACCCGTGATCACACCGTGATCACACCGTGATCACACACTGTGATCACACGTGTGATCACACTGTGATCACGCCCATTTTTCAACTGGGGATATACCTCAAGTTAGTACAGGAATAATGACAACACATGAAAATCGGTAAACTGCCCCATAAAATGAATTACATACTTAAATCATGTTCTGCCTTCAGTGTGTGTTTTGAGTGAGTTTGGTTGTTTGTTGTTTGCTACTGTGTCTAGAGAAGTTAGGTAAAACACATTGAGTTCAAATAAAAAATATGAAAACAAAGTGTCCAGTTTTATTTAAAACATGTTTTGTCAGATATCCCCTCCCCCTTGGATAGACTTTTGCTGGTGTTTAATACTTACTCAAAAGTCAGTCCATACTCCAACATATGTCCCATCACAGGAGCATCAGCCCAGGAATGTTCTGCGTGAAGACCACACTTGCCGTCACTAAACACCATGAAGTTGAATGACTTATCAAACCAAAAGGAGCTACCATCACCATGCATAAGGTACTTGGCACGGTCTGCAGTGTCAGGGAACTTTTTCTCCTCTAACACAACCTATAATCAAAATGAACCAACACCTAAAAAACTTGATTTTACATCAGATTAATAATGAATAACAAGTGACTTTGTAATTAGCAATAAGTATAGATTAGAAAACATGGTTCAGTAAAAACGATGTATCAACATTGCCATAATGTATAATAATGTTTAACAATAATTATTGTACAAATAGATAAGTTTACATTATGTCAGATAAGGCCTGGGTCACAATACAGAGCGAATTCTGTTTACTTATGTCAAAATTCTTTCATCACGTAATGTAAAATAAGTGCGACCCCTACTTTCCAAAATTTCCAAATTTTTGCAGATTGCCAAACTTTCGCCAATACTTAATAATAATAATAATACTTCAAAGGAGCCATTGTCCTGCCTCCAAGGCCACCACATTTTGGCAAAGCAAACAAAACAAAGCTTGTCAATTAAGCTTGTCAATAAAGCTTCTAGAATTAAAACAGACGGTCCACGTTCAAAGAACAAATTATGATACTCCTAAGATCTGTTCTGGATCGATAAATAGTCGTAATGAAGCTCAAAAGGACTAGTGCTAAAGTTTTGATCACTGTCGACCGGTTACATTGATCACTGACAGCTGTCATCTACAATGTTTATGTGAATCTCTTCCCAGTAAACTGCGACACTCTTGAGCTTTCTTTTCATAGCTTTTGAGATGTACACGTGATACAGATTCTTGAATTTTATTCACCCAGTGATTCGACAATGTTCAATGCATTTTAAAATATTTTGATTTTGCAATCGTTTCTTGTCCAATTCAGCTGTGGCAACGGTCCAATCTGATTGGTTGATTTTTACAGTGATGTGATGTACACGTGATGTGATATCCGCTGTCATATGTTATTGCAGGCGTGTGTACATAACCACCTGAACATTTTAGAAATCTATTGGCATAGAATAGTAAGCCATCTATGCTTCGCTCCAACGGCAATAATTATTATTGTAAATAATATTGCCATTCATGCTTTGAATAAAATTATTATTTAAAAAAACCATGTTCACTTAGTAGAAAAGCACTAAATCTACTGATGTTTCAGACATTAGTCCTTCATTCTCTTTTACTCCTGACAACAAAATGAAATGTCAGTAAATTTAATACTTGTTTGTTTACATTCTACACATTTGTTGATTTTTTTCTTTTTTTTGGATTTGTTGATTGTTATGGCACTGACGCAGTCTCTACTAGTTTAACCACCAGTCCTTATTGTATTAAATGAATAAATAATTTAATTAATTAATTAATGAGTGAAAAAGTAAATGAATCAATGAACTAATGAATGAATGAAAAAATGAATGAATGAACAAATGAATGATAATGTGTTACTGCCAAGCTCATATAGAGTCGTTTTCGTATGAGTGGGAAACCTACGGTACGGAGTTACGGTCACGGTACGGAATCGAAGACATTGTATTCAACCAATCACAGCGCGCAAAATCATCGCTCAACCAATCAGAATGCTTGGATACGGCATGATGATGGCGCGATACGGTCACCGCACGGTACGAACCGTACCGTAACTACTTCCCACTCATACGAAAACGACTCTAAATGCATGGGGTACTCACTATAAACAAAGCTTCCTCTATAGTTTCAAGAGACTGTTTATTGAGTCCATCACCAAAGTGAGTTTCTCTCAACCTTGCCCAGTCAGTCCTTGGTAGTCCAGTTAGAGATGCAACACATCCTTCTGGCTTATTCTTAATTTCTAGTAATGAATACAGCAAAAAGCAATAAATAAATTTGGCAAGGAACATCTTGATTGCCTTAGCTGTCAAAACTTCCTGCACTGTCATATCTTCAAGTATGACATAATAATATTGACTTTAACTACTCTAATTATTTTATTTTCTGTTTATTTTTGAACAGTAATCTTTTCCTTTTTCATTTTATTGGTGTAAAAAGTTTAAAGCAATTCAAGTGTTACTGATTAGAATTCAGATTCAGAAGTACAATGTACTACTCAAGCATGTTAAGGCCTGGGTCAGGAGCTTAAAAACGAAAAGTTTTTTTGACGTTAAAACGTGGAGACTTGACGTAATTAGATGAAACTTGGCACATTGTTAGAAAGTATTAGGACAATTAAACTTAACTTCATTTTAAGGGATAGAGTGATCACGTGACCACGTGATGTCATTAATTATTATACAAAATTGTTTTTTTTCTCCGGCGACAAGTTTTAATCACAAAGACAATACGATGTGCGTACTTCAATTACCGTGTACTACGAACATCTGCCTAGCTGATAGGACTTTCTTCAAGATTTAAGGGGGTATTAGCTAAAACAGGTCACGTGACCTGAAATTTTAAACAATTTCCCTTAATATCTCTTTTACCGACAGCAAAGCTAGAATCATCTAACCAGTTTGATATTTAGCTCTATGAAATGCATTGATTTTGATATTAATTTTTTTTGCCACTTACAAAACTCGCTACTGGATCCACGAATTAGTGTTTTTCTCGAATATGACGTCATAGATCACATGACCACCACAAAAAAGCAAACCAAACTTTTAAGGATGTGAAAACTAACAAAACATGAAAATATGACTTGAGAATGTATTTCCATAGTCAAGCAATTATTCATTCTGTTCTCAAGGTCAAACAAGGTCAAACCCAGGCCTTAACAGGCTTGAGTACTATCAGTCTTTTCTATCTTCATTGTACGTATTGACTGCACAAAGTCCAATCTTCTAGACGAGGCAGATTTTATAACCAGATGTCTACATGAATGTTGCAGATGTCAGAATTTCTTTAGTTGAACATTTACTCATTAAATCCACTATGCAGATAGTCTCCTTCACAGCAGTCAGGGATGTCATCTACAGTACATACATGTAGACTAGGAGGTAAATCCATGCTCCTTCACTGAACCGACTGCTCTCCCTGGTGACCTACAGTTGTACTTACCATCAGAGTGCTTAGCATCTGCTATAATCCAGTCAAACTGGCTTTCAAAGTCCAGACTTGAGAGCATTGTGCCATGTTGATCATTGACTGGTAGCATGTAGTAGTGACCACAGCAGATGACAACCAAATGCTACAATATAATCAAACAGTACATGTATATGCAACAAAATAATAACTAATTACTCGGGCCCTTCCGAAGGAAGCCCGAGTTATAAAATGGACTTTTCGGTTTTAGTAGTAGTAGTTTTGTTTGGTCAAAGAATGAAGAAAGTATGCGACGTATTTAATCGTATCGAGTTTCAAGATTACTCAGCAGATAAGGGAATTGCGAAAACAAACGACACACAGGACTCAAGTAGATTTGAATCTTAGTTTTGAAAGCAGCTGTAGATCTTCAAGCTATTAAAGGTCAGGATTCTAGTTACTCGGCTGGGCTGCCTGTGGCAGACGCCGAGTCTTAAAATGGGCTTTTTTCCGGTTAGAGATTCCAGTCCACCCCGGCCACAGGAAGCCCGACAGCAGCATGTCATTCGATTTGATCAGTTCCTGCTGAGGTTTGAAAAAGATTGAAAGGATGTATCTTGAAGTTCTTCATCACCTACTTCTCCAAACGCTCACTATGCTTACAAACGCATACGCCGTTCGCGGTAGGCCTACTCTAAAAGATGTCAGTGAGCGATTTTGGACCGGGCCGTTCCGCGAACTCAAAGAAATCAAAGGACAAAGAGAAATCAAAGCAAACTATGAGCAAATATGAGCAAATGATGGCTAGAAATGGTAAACAAATGACTACAAATGACGAAACTATGACTAAAAACTTGATTATAAACTCTTGCACTGAAAAGTACTACTCAGATGCTGATGAATACCAGACTCCTGATCAAGCTGAAGAAAACACCTCGACCTTGAACTTGATGAACGACGACAAGAAATGTTCAACAACAGTCGCCATCTTGGAAGAACACGAAGCAAAGCACAGTCAAAATAATCATAGTACACGTAAAAATCTCTTTCAACTCGTAAACATTGAGGTGAATATGATAAATTTAGTATTGTTTTGCCTTTTACTTGTTGTTAGTACAATGAATATGTCACAAAATACTACTTTTGGAGTGGTCTTGCCGAGCGTGTCTCTTGCAATGTTGTGCATAAGAAGTGTTCTTGTAATCGTACGTTCTGTCATCAACAGAAGCTGCCATGAATATATTTGATGATCATGATATAGTAGAGAAAGCTATGCAGTTATATGTAAATATTCATCATGATGATTCAATGACAATAAAGATGAGAAAAGACTGTAGATCTCGTTATGCGAAGTTTGTTTATTATAATCACAATCGTGTTGTATGCTACTGTCATGGCGGTCGGCGTGATCGTGAACCAAGCAGAATTCCAGTGAAAAAGCTGACCGTCTTTCACAAAAGAGCAGAAAACTAAGAAGATTTGTGTGGAAGAATACAAATGCATGAATATCAATTTAAAGATATAAACACTTGATCAACTCAGATGACAACTTTTTGTAAAATTCTATTACAAATGTAAAAATAATGATTTTTTAAAATTACCTCCAAATTCTATTTCTTGCTTTACTACATGTAGAAGTATATAAATCATTCTACTTCGTTTAAACAACTACAAACTGTACCATCCTTGGAAGTACAGGAGAACGCCTCACTTCTAAATCATGCATTGCGCGCCCACAGCGACAAAAAAATCACTCTTGTGAGGGAGGGGAGAGTCTAAAATTGGCACATTCATAGCACGAGTTACAGCCACTTTTTGGCGGTGCGACCACCGAAAAGCGGCTGTATTCGCAGACTAATCATCCGACCAGCCGAGTGAACGCTCATAGAGCGTCTAGTTATAATTAAACTCACGACCAGCGATGTAACTACATCTATTGACAGAAAGCTATATGTTCAGAAGTCATGCAAACAATCGAGCCAGTCGAGTTCAGTTTTCAGTAACTCACGATGGATGTTTATTTTATTCCACGTTTGAAAAATTCAGTACGATTACAGTTGTGTGATCCTTGTTCTGAAACTCACGACCAGTGATGTAACTACATCTATTGACAGAAAGCTATATGTACAGAAGTCATGCAAACAATCGAGCCAGTCGAGTTATTTTCAGTAACTCACGATGGATGTTTATTTTATTCCACGTTTGAAAAATTCAGTACGATTACAGTTGTGTGATCCTTGTGTGAGTCATACATCTATTACGCGACCTAATTTTAGAACCGCCACGTAGCGCTATTTAGAACAGAATTTCCACGCTCAAAACAGGTCAGTGAACGGCAAAAATATAATCGAAATCAAAACGTCCTTAGATTTTAGGGATCTATTACGACAGAAAGCTATATGTACAGAAGTCATGCAAACAATCGAACCAGTCGAGTTATTTTCAGTAATCACGATGGATGTTTATTTTATTCCACGTTTGAAAAATTCAGTACGATTACAGTTGTGTGATCCTTGTGTGAGTCATACATCTCTTACGCAACCTAATTTTAGAACCGCCGCGTAGCGCTATTTAGAATAGAATTTCCACGCTCAAAACAGGTCAGTGAACGGCAAAAATACAATCGAAATCAAAACGTCCTTAGATTTTAGGGATCTATTACAGAAGAAGACGCTCAGTGACGAGGGAGACCGCTATATTTGTGTCGGTGACTCATAGATAAAGATCTCTGACTCTTCAAGGTACGCTGTCGTACGTCTTTAAACGTATTTGAGGTCACTTGAGGTCACATCTTAAATCTAACAGAAGCAGCTTTTGATTTTTAATCGATAATTCCTTTCTGATATCGATTTCGAGATAAATCGAACAAGATCTTTCAATGTATAGGCAGAGACAGCAGATTGGTCGAGCTTTGTCACATCATACCGTAGTCTGAATCAACTGGATGTTTCAAAGATACGAAGTTCGACTTTCCTCTGCGATAACGAAGAAACCAAAGACGTTATCAGAACCGTCTGACCATGAATATGAACCTCAACTGGACGTTCCAAGTACGTGCTACGGAAATACGATTCGGAGATTATTATCTATGCTCACCGACGCATATATACATAGTCTCCCTCGTCACGCAACTGTCAGTCATTGTCAGGTCCCTCCTCACGCAACTGACATTGTCCTTGTCATAAGCCCGAGTGTACGCTCATTGAGCGTCTTGTTAAAAGAGACAAGTATGTGTAGTTGTTTAAGAAGATATTCAAAAAATTCATTGATAATCAATGCACAATAAATTTGTCCAATCTGATTCACGTGCATACACTGTCACCTTAATTTATACCCAGTAGTGCTTAACCTCCAGTTGATTGCCAATCTTTCTAAGCATCATCTCAATGAATTTAGTTTGTCATTCATGTGTTATAATACAATCATCAAGAGTTCCAGAGAATTGGTGCTCACCTTTCCTTTGTAATAATCTCATAATGCATTGCGTGCATACCAAAAGTCTGGAACTCTTGATGCTTGTATATCAGCATGAACTAATAATGTATTTTACAGTGAAGAACAAATACCTCTTGTTCTGTGTGTTCATAATGAACAAGTTCATCAATCTCCTCTTTTGGAACTCTGACAAACAGAAAACAGACTGTCAAATAAATAGAAATCCACACAGCAAGATCACATCTAAGATAAACATGGTTGCAATAATCTTACAGCAAACTTGCAACATTTGACATTTTTCAACAATGCCCAAATACACACAGTAATGTAGCAAGTTCAAGCAATTTAAAATTAATTTACAATTTACAATTAATACAAGAATATCATAAACCAAAACCATCCATTATGATGAATGATCAATCTTTATACTAACGGACAGAAAAGCAATGGTATTAGAGATCTTGATGAAGCAAACAATGGAAGCTAATTATGATGATGATCAATCTTTATACAAACGGACAGAAAAGCAATGGTATTAGAGATATTGATGAAGCAAACAATGGAAGCTAATTATGATGATGATCAATCTTTATACTAATGGACAGAAAAGCAATGGTATTAGAGATCTTGATGAAGCAAACAATGGAAGCTAATTATGATGATGATCAATCTTTATACTAATGGACAGAAAAGCAATGGTATTAGAGATATTGATGAAGCAAACAATGGAAGCTAATTATGATGATGATCAATCTTTATACTAATGGACAGAAAAGCAATGGTATTAGAGATCTTGATGAAGCAAACAATGGAAGCTAATTATGATGATGATCAATCTTTATACTAGTGGATAGAAAAGCAATAGTATTAGAGATCTTGATGAAGCAAACATTTTTTTGGAAGCTAATTAAGATGATGATCAATCTTTATACTAATGGACAGAAAAGCAATTATGGTATTAGAGATCTTGATGAAGCAATGGTATTAGAATTAGAGCCTGTATATACCTAACAGTTTTAAACTGCCTCTCGTACTGCCACATACACGTTGGGATGGTGTTTCGTATTACTAACGGCTCCAGTGTTTCTGCTTCAACTTCTTGCCGGTACTTCAGATAGAAGAAACACATAGCAGCAGCCCTGTCAAATAATAATAAAACCAGGTAATATTATTAAGTAAGTGTATTATCACAAAGTTTCTTTCTGGTGTTAAAATTTCATGTACAAGTAACTTTAGGCCCAATGTCAAGACTCGAACCCAATTCACTCTTGTCATGCATACTGATTTTTCAGATCAGCAAACTGGTTTCTTTCTCCTGCAAACAACCTATAATATCTCAAAGAGTATGTCTGAAAGAACATTTCTGGAAAGTTTTGATGGTATAGGATAAAATCTAAAAAAGTTATTGGGGATGACATTTATAGACTTTAGTATGGGATTTTGCCATCATGTGTTAGCCGTTTTTTCAAAATGATTAATTACAAGATTTAACCCTTTCCTCTAAAAGAATATAGTTATATAAGTATAATGTAGAAGTTTCATGATGGAATTATATATCTCTGCGAAGTTATGAACGATGCCTGTTCCCTAGTTGGATACCATCCTAACTGATATCGGTATGCCCAATGTACATAGACACCTTACCTTGATGCCTGTTCCCTAGTTGGATACCATCCTAACTGATATTAGTATGCCCAATGTACATAGACACCTTACCTTGATGCCTGTTCTCTAGTTGGATACCATCCTAACTGATATTAGTATGCCCAATGTACATAGACACCTTACCTTGATGCCTGTTCCCTAGTTGGATACCATCCTAACTGATATTAGTATGCCCAATGTACATAGACACCTTACCTTGATGCCTGTTCTCTAGTTGGATACCATCCTAACTGATATTAGTATGCCCAATGTACATAGACACCTTACCTTGATGCCTGTTCCCTAGTTGGATACCACCCTTGATCCATCCCATAGTAGTCACTGTTGATAGGTAATGGAGATCGTCCCATTAAGTAGACATACTTCTCCCACCAGTCCGTGTGGTAGTTTGGTGCCCACCATGACTTGAGCTGAAGGACGAACTGAAGTTTTGGGCCCAGATTTTTCTCAAAATCCTGTCATATTTGAAATAAAAAATGGAGAACACCATTCATCTACAAAGCATTCACAATAGTTATAAAATCACATCATTCTTGTATAGTACACATGTATGTACCTCAGATAAAGCTTTCATTTCTTCATATTCTTTGTCGTCTAGCAAGGGTTTCATAGACAGCATAAATCTTTGACATGTGTCCTTTAGAGAAGGCACTGGCATACGAGGTAGACTGTTTTGATAGCTATATAGACTTGGGTGATGTCCAGAGAACAAGCGTACCAGAGCACCCCAACAAAGTGTCATCTTGCTTTGGGAGCGAGGGGTTTCATCTAATGGATGAAAAAAGATCAGAGAGAATTCACATCATCATAAATATTAAATTATTTAAAAAATTAAAGTCCCATACAAAAAGGTTGTAATAATTCATATGTACTCACACATCCATCCTCTGTAGGAAAGCAGCAACCGTAGCACATACTGCCGCACATACAGCATCACAGCAAAGAACACCACACCAGAAATGACTGACAACACCACAACACGAAAGTTATATGGATAGGAATCATCTAGGTAAATCAGACCACCCAGCCACCATATTGTCTTGGTCAGGGGTTCAAGTATGCTTGAATGATACTGATGATCAAAGTGAAGGATGCCAGCAATGACAATTACAGCACCAAGAAGATTTGCCCATGTTGTCGGCCAGAGTCCATTCCTTATCTGTTGACTAGTAATATGATAAAGTTATACATGTAAGTATCAACGTGTTCAAATTGTAGGAGGATAGTTTGTTTATAATTTGTAGAGGTAATCATACGGTTTCGAGTTCAATTTGGAAATAATTTGCACAAGTGTGTTTTTCAAAGAGAATCAAAATTGCACGAGCCCGTAGTATGAGTGCAATTTGAACTCTTTGAAAAACACGAGTGCAAATTATTCCAAATTGAATGAAAAAATCTGATTACCAATTAATAATATTCATGCTCTTAGCCAATCAGAATCGAGCATTTTTTCATGAATATTATTAGCTTCATTAGCATAAATTGCACTTCAAACTACAAACAAATGGACTCTAAATATCAGAAAATATAATATTTCAGTAACTACTGAACATTGAACCAGAATATGTTTGAACAGTTTTGTAATTACAGGATTTCAAAGACTCCGTAAAATTTAAAAAAATGTCTGTGTGGCAAACATGGTTAGACCTCGCCAAAATGCGATCTTAAATTGTATTGTCCCCTTTTACGATGCGGTTTTTCATGTTTGACTTTAGTGGTTGTATTCTTCAGTGCTATTATGCTTTCCTTTTAATACTTTGATTTCTTGCAAATTATGTTATTCGTTTTCGAATTATATTATTCGCTTTCGAATTATGTTATTCATATGCATTTTATGTTATTCTAAATCTGGGACATCCACATTAGTGTCTGCGGGATCCTGGGGAGAATTTATGATTTTCAACATGGATGCCTTCAGATTGGAAGTGAGAATCTCGGTTAAAACTTGGATAAATGAAATTATTCGACAAGTCACATCGGACAATTTCGACTCATTGCACAACGTATTCTGCTTTGCTGAACTCGAGACTGTTCATCTGGCTAGTAATAAACCAGTCATTCTCTTGTAACCAGTGATTGGAAAATGAGATAAAAATATCTTTAACTATATGGTCTAAGTCATCATCAGATATCAAACACTTATGCCATGTTCGCACAGTCGTCGTTCGACTGTTCGAATACTGACCCCTAGCAGGAACACTAAAACGGCACTCAATGAGATATTCTAGTTGCTCTTGTGGCACCAAATACCTTGGTTTGCCGCACCTGCCATCAAAAATCATTGCCACTACCCGCACAGAGTTCACAGTATTGTGAGAAGCTAGGGAATCTTGAACTTCAAGCAAAATGTTAACCACCACTTGATCAATTCCAAGGACATGCACTGTCGTATCTCACAAGAGCATTATAAAGGCAATCAATTCGATAAATTAGAGAATCATCAGTATCTGAGTCGAAATTGTCCGATGTGACTTGTCGAATAATTTCATTTATCCAAGTTTTAACCGAGATTCTCACTTCCAATCTGAAGGCATCCATGTTGAAAATCATAAATTCTCCCCAGGATCCCGCAGACACTAATGTGGATATCCTGGATTTAGAATAACATAACTTGCATACGAATAACATAATTCGAAAACAAATAACATAATTCGTAAATGAATAACATAATTCGAAAACGAATAACATAATTCGAAATGAATAACATAATTCGTAAATGAATAACATAATTCGAAAACGAACAACATAATTTGCAAAAAGTCAAAGTAAGGAAAGCATTTAATAGCACTGCGGAATATAAAAACTAAAGTCAAACATGAAAAACCACATTGTAAAAGGGGACGATACAATTTAAGATTGCATTTTGGTGGGAATCACCCCTCATACTGGTTTATGGACTCTATTCATTTGTAGAAAATGTAACCACAGGTAGCCTGTATCAGTACATTATTATAAGAGAATGTATGTGGATAATGTCAATAAAATCAATAAGATAATAAAGGTAAAATAAAATCCTCTACCTGAACGATCCGAGCCTCTGCACATCAGAATTTGGAGGTGAATGGCACTTTACGAGGGCAAAATTTTCAGGTAAATAAGGGGATTGGAGCCATAATATTTATTATTATTATTATTATTATTATAAGATTAGACAGACAGAAAGAAAATTTTCGTAGAATTACGTTCTGGAATTTTCAAGATTGAAAATTGTAAGGATTTATTTGTTTTTGAAGTGAGCCGACTAGGTAATTTGAATCGCCGTAGTTGCCAACCTTCCCAATATTATAAGGTCAGAGAAGGGCTAAATTTTAAAATGGATAAATAGTAAAGGAATGATTGAAAAAGATACTGACGACTTTATAGAAGATTTTATTTTACCTTAGTTTATTATTTTATTGATTTTATTGACATTATCCACATACATTCTCTTATAATAATGTACTGATACACAGCTTGGGCTACCTGTGATGTAGCTTGTTTTATTATATATGTAGCAATAGACCTTTTTACCGATATGGTGGCCATTTTGGATTCTATTGTTTTGGCTGAAACATTATGGGATGCTCAGGGTGCAAATGACCCAAACTCCCCAAAACTATACATGTGGAGTCGCGTCAATATATTATTTTTCTATTTCACTCGAAGGTAGTGTTGTATGGCTTACTATCTACATGTGTTGTGTATTGTTGTATAATTTTGTACAAATTCATTGCTTTAAATTAGGTTTTCGTAGTTTTTCATGGCCAAATGGTTTAATACTAGCTTGCACCCTGGGCATCCCATAATTCAAGATGGCCACCATATCGGTAAAAAGGTCTATTATGAGTGCAGTTTGCCCTACACTGGCCACTTTTATGCAACTCATCATGAATGGCATAATATCTAGATCAAAATACAGTCTAATACTGGCTGTTTCTATGACAATTGACAATGCCATGAGGATCTCTTGTAATCTGAAATTTTAAATTGTTTTTTTTTTCATTCTTTCTTTATACACAAATCAAAAATTAGTTAAAATATCGTTTCAAATCTTTAACAACCTTAAACCTCAACATCTCTCAATAACCTGCTAATAATTATTTGTTTATACCGGTTTGGGGTCGGTTTGGCCTTGGGGTTCAAAGTCCAATGTTTGTATTTAGTGAGCGTGACTAAAAACAAATCGTCTTTGTCAGTTTGTGTTGACAATAATTATTACAAGCATATCAAAACCATTGATGGAATAGTATTTATATTACATGTACAATTAAGCTTATAAGCGCTTGAATTCCCGTAGTCGTAAGCTTAAATATACCAAAGCCGGTGCCGGTGGCCAAAGAAAAATTTGCTGTAAGCTTAAATTTCGATATTCTATTTAATACACAGTTAAGAGTCTTTGACTAATATTGCATTGATTGAACTATTAGAAGGACGAGGAATCGATTGTTTTCCTGGTTGTGACAGGATGTCGTTTGGTTTGGATACAATGCGACCCCATGCATGGCCCATGACCATGTTGTGTTTGCAATACAAACTAACAAAGAGAAATGCTTTCTTCAACACGAGTTTTAAACATATAAACGAGTGAATTTCAAGCAAATCATTCCTTCAAGAATCTCCCCTGAGAATCACAAACATATTTTCATTGAGGATTAACTGAAGAAGCAGAGGGAAAAGTGATGTACACAAAAATATACACGTGCGGGATAACGCTACAGACAAACGCGGTTCACTTACTGTGTCCTGAAGGCACACTTTTTCAACGACAGGAAAGTGCTCTTCACAAGCTCGAATTCTGCTTCTTTTGTACTTGTACCTTCAGGATGAAGTCGTACGTCTGGTCTGGTGACCGCAGCTCTAGCTTCAGCCATTTCTAGGAGGATAAAAGGCCGATTTTCTTCGCAATGTTTTGCCTCTTCTTCTCTTGGAGCATGTCCCAGGGTCCCAGGTCATGATATGTTTTCCTTCGACGTTTAGCCAATAGAAACACAGCTTAGAAATCTAATTTGATCAACCAATCAGCAATCCTGTAATACATATTCCGACCTTGAATACCCTTAATTTTTCCAATGTTGTTGCTTTTCTTCACTGATATTTTCATAGGTTAAAATTATTTCTAAAAATCTGTTTTCTGAAATGTGAAGAAAAGTGAATATTTTGAATGATTGAGACCAGTCCCTCTCGATCTCCCACCCTTTTTTCCCCATATGGGCTTCCTGTGTTCGACGTCTGGAAGGATTTTGAAGGACAGCATGGCCAGGAATCTTTTCTCTTGTGTGGCGGCTATGGATGCCAAACGTGGATTAGGGAAGAACGGTAAAATGGCATGGCATCTACCGTAAGTATTAAATAATTACAAGTGTGTGTGTACCGTGCACTATTTTCTGGTATATTTGTGTGTAGCGACTATAAACCTGCTATGATTCGGCGCACGCAAGCGAGGTCAGGGTCCAAAATAGATCAGTGTGGTAAATAGATCGAAAATATAATAAGAACGAACGAAGAAATTCAGTAGAAAACTTAGACTTTTAAAATAAAAGTGCGTAAGAAGAATTATAAAGATAGGTGCAAATTCTCAAGCCAAGAAAATAGTTTTTTCCTGTTCTTGATTAGATACAGTAGTCATATTTTCCTCAATATACACGATCAATTCTAAATATTTTTGCACCCTGACCTCGCTTGCGCGTGCAGAATCCTGAAGAATTCTGGGAAACTACGAAAAGGTCCATACCGCTTTGCACAGCTGTTGAAAACTTTTACTTTTT
Source organism: Actinostola sp. cb2023 (assembly GCA_033675265.1). Taxonomy (NCBI): domain Eukaryota; kingdom Metazoa; phylum Cnidaria; class Anthozoa; order Actiniaria; family Actinostolidae; genus Actinostola; species Actinostola sp. cb2023. The sequence continues at coordinate 100,623 of JAUJYZ010001584.1, read as the reverse complement.
TGATTATTCCTTGCTAATTTACCTGATTGTAAATCATTTTGTTGATTGAACGATCTATCTAAAATGCCCACGTAGAATTTTTTGATTTGTGCAACCACAGGAAGCCCAAGTTTAGTGTAAGTTGTTTGTCAGCTGCTGACATAATGTAAAACATACTTGCTCACAAGCAATTTCTTTATTTTGACATTTTTGAGTTTTTCAATTTTTATTGAAATAAAACTTATTATTATTAGTAGTAGTAGTAGAAGTGATCATACGGTTTCGAGTTCAATTTGGAAATAATTTGCACTCGTGTGTTTTTCAAAGAGTATCAAAATTGCACGAGCCCGTAGGGGGAGTGCAATTTGAGCTCTTTGAAAAACACACGAGTGCAAATTATTCCAAATTGAACGAGAAATCGTATGATTACCAATTAATAATATTCATGAAAAAAAAAGTAATTTGCACTGCAGTGCATATTAAAGGTAATTTGCACTGCAGTGCAAATTACTTTTCAACTGCACTACTCTAAGCCAATCAGAATCGAGTATTTTTTTCATGTATATTATTATTATTATTATTACATTTTTTTTGTTCATTTGATTGTTGTTATTATTGTTGTCTTTGGCTTCCCCTTCCTGTCTTGTTTATAAAAGAAGACATATCAAAACCATCAATTTTATCAGGAATTTCATTATTTTTTCTTTCCAGAGGAGAACTGCACTACTTCCAAGAACTAACTACAAATGTAAAACAAGAAGGCATGTACTAGTTTATTTTGTATCCTCTAGAATCTCCATTGCTTGAATTGATCTCATGGTTCATTTTTAGGAAAAGAAAATGCTGTTTTGATGGGACGTATAACTTGGGAATCTATCCCAAAGAAATATAGGCCTCTTCCTAAGAGAGTGAACATTGTGTTAAGCAAGATGCTGAAGTGAGTTGATCATTTGAAGCATACATTATTATTATTATTATTATGATCGATATATAACAAATGATGATATAACTACACACATGTATACATGTATACATGTGATATCTGAATTCCAGCTGTCCAAAGCGACACCAAATGGAAAGACGTACTTGAACTCTCATCACCACAATGTCCCTTTACTTTCTTTTCTTTTACACACTGGAAAGGCTAGCATATGGTGGTTATACTAATATGGTGTCATTTGGTTTTTAGAACTGCTCCAGCTGGTGCTCATTACTTGTGTTCAAGCCTTGATAATGCATTGGATATTATTGCCCAAGACCCACTGGCCAGTAAGATAGAGAGAGTATTTGTCATTGGAGGAGGTGCAGTATACAAGGTGATGATTAAACTACTCTGTCATCATCCACTGCCACTACATCCCAGTAATATCCCATCCTCTACTAAATATATAATATACCATCCTACATGCATCAGTAATATACCATCCATCCCTACATCCCAGTAATATACCAGCCTCTACTAAATATATAATATCCCATCCTACATGCATCGCTACATCCCAGTAATATACCATCCTATCCCTACATCCCAGTGATATCCCATCCTATCCCTACATCCCAGTACTATCCCATCCTATCCCTACATCCCAGTAATATCCCATCCTATCCCTACATCCCAGTAATATCCCATCCTATCCCTACATCCCAGTAATATCCCATCCTATCCCTACATCCCAGTAATATCCCATCCTATCCTTACATCCCAGTAATATACCATCCTATCCCTACATCCCAGTAATATCCCATCCTATCCCTACATCCCAGTAATATCCCATCCTATCCCTACATCCCAGTAATATACCATCCTATCCCTACATCCCAGTAATATACCATCCTATCCCTACATCCCAGTAATATCCCATCCTATCCCTACATCCCAGTAAATATACCATCCTATCCCTACATCCCAGTAATATCCCATCCTATCCCTACATCCCAGTAAATATACCATCATATCCCTACATCCCAGTAATATCCCATCCTATCCCTACATCCCAGTAATATACCATCCTATCCCTACATCCCAGTAAATATCCCATCCTATCCCTACATCCCAGTAAATATCCCATCCTATCCCTACATCCCAGTAATATCCCATCCTATCCCTACATCCCAGTAATATCCCATCCTATCCCTACATCTCAGTAATATCCCATCCTATCCCTAGATCCCAGTAATATACCATCATATCCCTACATCCCAGTAATATCCCATCCTCTCCCTACATCCCAGTAATATCCCATCCTATCCCTACATCCCAGTAATATCCCATCCTATCCCTACATCCCAGTAATATCCCATCCTATCCCTAATATCCCATCCCTACATCCCAGTAATATCCCATCCTATCCCTACATCCCAGTAATATCCCATCCTATCCCTACATCCCAGTAATAGTTAGTTTAACTGTAATATCAATGTTTTCAGGATGCTATGGAGCATGAGTCATGTAGTAAGCTGTATATCACTGAAATAGATAAAGACTATGACTGTGATGTTTTATTCCCTGAATTTGACAAAACTGTCTACCAACCAAGAAGGTAAGGAAACACAATACACAATACATGGCCTGATGATCATGCAGGGACCACGGATGGGGGGCCGAAGCCACCCCAGCCCCCCTGTCTCCGCGTTCCCTGTCATGATTATATGAGTTGTGTATGATGGTGATCATGATTATATGAGTTGTGTATGATGGTGATCATGATTATATGAGTTGTGTATGATGGTGATCATGATTATATGAGTTGTGTATGATGGTGATCATGATTATATGAGTTGTGTATGATGGTGATCATGATTATATGAGTTGTGTATGATGGTGATCATGATTATATGAGTTGTGTATGATGGTGATCATGATTATATGAGTACTTGTGTATGATGGTGATCATGATTATATGAGTTGTGTATGATCAATCATACAGCATGTCATATGCTTTCACCCATGTGAGGTAGATGATGTTGATGATAAAAATGACATATTGTGTGTATATATTTTAGTGATGAAGATGTGCCAACAGAACCCCAAAAATCAGCTGATGGTGTTGCTTACAAGTTTTGTGTGTATGAGAGAAAATGATGCACATGGGAATATCTACGATCTACTCATAGAATTAATACGTACTTATTTAATGTCCAGTAATAAATGTATTTGTAAGCGATAAAACTCATTATTAAATACATGTAAAGCTCAAAAAGTAAAGCTCTAAAAATTGCATGGATATAAACCCAACGTGTACAACAGAAGCATTTGTGATGATGATCTATCAGCAAATTAGAACCATTCCCCAGTTTTGGCCTACATTTGGCGTTGCGGTTCCACAATTACATTGTTGTGGATATGTGTCTTGAATTTTTTTTTTTGTTGTTGTTTTCTTTTGGATTTTGGATTTTGTTTATTACGGTCTTAATAGAACCCCCTGAAAACGAACATTTTGAGTTCCATTTGCGCAAACCGTTGGATCCGCCCTACCCTGTCACGGCTATGCAACTACTGTTCAAATAATACCTGTGTAAATTCAGCTATGTCTGTCTGCAAATTAAAGAAGGGCATATACAGTGACATATATCATTTATTGACCTTCATTAAATGAATCACAACATATCTAGAATTATTAATGATAGTCTATTATTCTACACTGCTTTAGTTTATAACTCCACCTCACTAAGACCTAAATTCACCTGTCAACGTTGACAGTTATACGTTCTAAAATCTGTAAAGACTAATCAGTTTGATTGATTTCGATTTATCAAATTTCGTATGTATAAAGCTCGCGCGGACACATGGTGGACCACTGCGCCCCCTCAAATAAGCGCCTCTCCTTTGGAGCCGTTTTGTACTAAGCGCCCCTCTAATATGCGCCCTCGCCTTCCTAACCTCAGAACAACACGCTCATTTTCAATAACATATAACTCCGTACTAAGTTGATAATAAAGTTTACAAAATACGGTAAGAGAATCTGAGTGTTTGGTTTAGGAGTTGTTAAATAAGCGTCCCTCTTTATTAAGCGCCCCTCTTCTAATATGCGCCCCCCTATGACCTCCGAAATTGAATAAGCGCCCAGGGCGCTTAATAGAAGATTTACAGTACTTCCCGCGCGGTTAAACACTGCACGATTGTATTGAATCATCCCCAACAATTGTAGAGTGATGGACCCGTGAAACAAAATCTAATAGTTATTGACTAATGGTCAAAACAAAACAATGGAATTACAGTTTATTTTAATAAAATATCTACATGGCTAATATAGCTAATTGCATAATCGTTGGGTTGAAAATCATAAATCATAAAAGCTGAGACCGCAATGATGGATGGGAAATCAGTTCATGACCTGCATTACATACAGATATATTCAATGTTCTCGTAGTTTTGAAGGTATATGAGCTATTTAACTAAGATCCTACAAGTCTGGATAAAAAGGTCGATCATTTGACGATGTTATTTGAGAGTTTTAATTTCCCAGAATTCCTTTTGGTCATAGCTTTCATGATTTTCAACCCGACAACGATTATGCAATTAGCTATATCTGTTTCACGGGTTAAGTGCCATCACTCTATCTAGGTTGACCAAGAGATTATAATTAGGTCTCTTGGGTTAAGAATTGACACTGGGTGGTATTTCAAAACGTGACCGATCCGAGGACACACATTTCCTCGACCTCTTTCGTGAGCCGCTACGTTAAGGCCCCGTCCACACTACTCCGTTTTCGTTTGAAAACGCATACTTCTTTGACTTTTTTATGCGCTTTTACCGAGCGTCCACACTAAAACGATCGAAAACAGAGATGTTTTTCTATGAAAACTGAGGTTTTCGAAAACGCTTTCCAAAGCGGAGACTTTTGAAAACGCAGGTCTATCGTTTTAGTGTGGAAGGCAAAAATGGAGCTTTTCAGAAACGCTTACGTTACAACCGGAGCTTTTTAGAAACTCGACGTCACAACTCAGTCCCAGTTTCCCGCTGGCGCTACTGGAGCATGCGTATTGAACAGAATAAAACATCCGAGCAGACTCTGGTGACGAAAACGCATCTTTGGATCATCGTTTGGACGGTCGAAAACGATGTGAAAACGCTAGTGTGGACGGCAGAGCTTTTTTTAAACGGAGGTTAAAAACGGATTAGTGTGGACGGGGCCTAAATCTGCAGTGGATCGCGGGAGCCACTCCCCACCTCTTATCTTCTCCGTAAGGGTGAGCGTAGTGATGACACAATTGTAGGGGTTTCAATGCACGTGGCTGGTGTGAAGGGCGTAGCCAAAGGAGAGTCCCAAAGAGGTGCTTGTGATCCACTCAGTTATTTGATGCCTTGTTTATATCACAATCATAACCTTTAATATTATTATCAGGGGAAAATTACTAGGGGAGTCCATCTCTTAACATACGTGTTCCCATCAGTTTGTTAGCTTGGCTATTTTTAGCAACAAGCTGTGATTGGTTGATTCCATGAGCGCGTTCCGATTGGTCGGTTTACTGAAGACCGTGTAATTTTTTCATCGCGATGGGACTCACGATGAAGGTCAGACACGTACATTATGCCAGCATAATTTTGGGTATAATGCTATAGTCAGAGCATCGAGCATGATGCCGGCATAATGATTAAAATTAATATTCATAAGCAAAGAAGACTTTTTGTTGAGTTTTAGCTGCTTACTAGCATATGGGTATTTTGTCTGCGCATGCGCCAACACAGCATTGACCAGTGACGTCTGGAACCATTTTCCAGCTCGATAGCTCATTTTAAGGATATTTTGTAGGAGATCTACGCGTTTCTAAAGTTTAAACGTCATGAAAATTTACTCATTTTTAAAGACGATAAACACTTCTTCCCCTGGGTATATCTTTGGCCGCTGTTATTTCTTTTGATGGCGAGATATTTTACATTGAAATGCGACTGTGGTGTTTGGAGTTGGATGTTCAGCGTTAATTATTTCTACAATCAAGTATTCTACAGCACTGGATTAACGCTTGGTAATTGTGATGCAAGTAAACTTTTAGAATTTTAATGAAATGGTCTTTCAGGTGGACGCGATTTCGAGCTATGGCCCGGTGAATATGTAGAAGTGTTCAATTTAGGTCGAACTTGAATGAGATATTTCTTGAAATTTTTACCGACCCCCAAGTTGGAGATAATTACCACAGCATTCATTTCTTTATATAATTTCAGTTTTTATAGAGAATGGGGCTTCAAAAAATGCATAGCTGTCAGATTTAATAGATTCTTCTCACCCTATACTCGGTGTAATGGCGGAATTGATGTTTTAATTTGTGTTACTTCTCGAAGCCATGGTTCTATCATATCTTCGTCTATTTCCTTATTCTAAGTCTTTGAAAGTATAAATGAGAGAACAGACTTTGCAGAAAAATTAATTGTTAAGAAAATTAAAACTTGTTTCCATTTTTACTTGCCATTTACGGGACTCGCGACGAGCAGCGTGAAATGTGGACTCCAAGCATTCAAGTCAAATTATCTTTCGATTTCTACTGGCTTTGTTGAAAAACGTACAAAGTCCCTATGAAAAAGGCGGCCAAATTAGTTCAAAAACTGCCCTAAACAGAAACAAGCTGCTTTGGGAATAGATAGATGCTCGCATGCTCGCAAGCTGCGAGGAATCAGTCTGGTGGATTGTTTTCTATCGTTGAAAGTCGCTAGTCCCGCATGGCACCAATCGATGGATGAAGAACTATTTATCTTGTGGTTTGCTTTGAGCATGAGAAAAATTGTAATGAACTGTTTATTTGAATGAATTATGTTACCATTGTCAATACCGATTGGTATTGGATGAATTAACTATGTAAGTCTCTTTCACAGATATGGTTCAGTCTATTTTACAACCATATTCGTATATTTGTTGTTCTATTTTTCCTAGATCCTGCTCAAATTACCTATCCGCCAGGCCCTCACTGCGAACCAATTTCTGCCATTGAGAACCAGTTGCTGAACTTGCTATGTAATGACGTCACCGGTTTTCCGATACCAACCATAACCTGGACGAACAACAACGATAACACATCAAGTAGTAACGGCAGTCCACTTGTGTTAGAAAATATTTCGCGGAAACAAACTGGCATCTACACGTGTTATGCTGATAATGGATAGGAACGAATCACAGCGCTTGCTGGAATGTCAGTGTCAAATGTGAGTTTAATTGTTATGAAGCACATTGATGTGTCCAACTATCATCTTTGATATTTAAAAATCCTCGAAGCGATCCCATGTGTAGTCTCCTTCGTCTTCGCAGCTTTTATGTTACGCAGTCACACAACGCTCCGCCCGGATCAAAGCCTCAAAAGCAAAAGCCTGAAAAGCGATGTTCAACATCTAAAAAAGTATTGTTTCAGTCTGAGTTAAAACCAAAATACATCTGAGTTCACTTATTGTTCTTCGAGAGCGTTCATAGTCACAATAATTGAGTTTGGAATACCTCCGTGAGCTCCTGTCTTCACGGTTTGACATCAACTGAATAATTTCAAATTTTACCCATGATTCTCCGCGGGGTAGTGACCAACCTCCTCTGACTTGACGTATTGTTTGAAAATCCTCCAGCCTGCTTTGCGCGCTCTAATGGGGGCGAAGATTATTCAATAGTCATTCCATTCATCACAATAAATGACTTTCAAAAAATGCATAGCTCCTGCTATGAATGTTCAAAGTGCATGTATACGACGAAGACGGCAGCTATTGTCAGTTTAGCTTGTCATGTCTGGACCTCCCTCTCCTTGCAACATGCAACTCATATAAATGCATCGTAAATGCTGGTTATGACAACTGCAGCATGCCTTCAGCATTGATAAAATAGAATCCATCATTTTAGAGTTGCATATGTTCATATAGACAAGTTAATAAATAATTACCTTATATTTGGTGCTATTTTGTGTCTGTTTTTCAGTGCCCGGCATATATATCACGACAATCATTTTATGGTTTTATCTCAATGTCTTAACGACTTGTGTGGAGTGATATGTTAGTTTCAAAAATCACAAACACTAAATTCGCTAATCCTATAACAACGTTTTCAGATGCAGTGATCTCTGATCTTGATACATGTTGATGACTCAGTCACTTTCCGATTCGAGGCCAAACAGCTAGAATGAATTGGTCCTTTGATGTTGGTGAAGCAGGATGGACTCGGTGGATTCAGAAGATGTGTTCTCATGGGTGTAAGGGACCACCTCTACAAGGCCGTTTTGTCAACGCTGTACAACATGGCTTTCTACCAGGAAGTGGATCGTGCGTGACCCAGCTACTTACAGTGCTTGATCGACCAAATAGGAGAACAACTCGATACTGGCAAGCAGACTGACATAATCTACCTAGATATGTCAAATGCATTCGACAAGGTGAACCACACCCTCTTGCTTCGCAAGCTTCAACACCTCAACATCACTGGCCGTCTGCATGACTGGTTTAGCGCCTACTTCAGTATACAATCGCAAACAGAGTCACCGTCCTTGGCGCTACTTCTAAAGAGCTCCCTGTTACATGCCCCAAGGGTCATTTCTGTTCCTACTGTTCATATCAACGACTTGCCGGATGCTTCTACATCTTCCGAAGTGCCATGATGTTTTGCTGATGACACGAAAATCTATAGGACAGTTGGATCTGTGAACGACGCCAAAGTCTTGCAGTCTGATTTGACCAGCCTTGCTGTTTGGTAAGAATCGTCAGCCGCTTCAGTTCAACCCGGCAACAGAAATGCAAGCTCCAGCGAGTCACAAGGAAGAGAGATCCTGTCCATTTTTCGTATTCCATCCAGGGAACAGTTCTAGACGTCATAGAGAAAGATCTAGATGTCTGGATCTCTAATGATCTCACATGGTCAAACCAGGTCTACCAGCAATGCAGCAAGGCAAACAAGCCATTAGGGTTTGTCCGTAGATCATCGCGATACATTAATAACATTGACACACGTCAAGCTCTGTACCTGGCTCTTAGTTCGATCGCACCTGGGCTACCGACGCAACCCAGGTATGGGCCCCGTAATCCATCGAGCTGATATATAAAATGTGTTGAACAAGTACAGAGACGGGCTACTAAATACATCCTAAAGCTATACCATTCCAAACAGATACATCATACAGCGAGAGGCTAAGCCAATGCAATCTTCTGCCCTTATATTGGCATGAGTTCATGGACTAATTGGTTTTCTTTTTCAAGGCCAACAATGGCTTAGTTCACATGAACAGGAACATATTACCATCTTCAAGACAGACTGGCAGGGTAACAAGATTGTGTTACTCGATCGAGATGATTTTCGGAGCCCGCAGTACTTATGATCAGCGCTAGCGGTGGTACTATCGGACCGTAATATCAACCGACAACATGGCCGCTCGTGATCGCTTCAGTGTGATGAACAATATTAAACAATAAACTTTTATATAATACGTTCTCCTTGGTTGCATTTTACTTACACTCGGAAAAGAGAGCGAAAGCTCGACATGTTCATAGCGACTCAGTGAATATTTGGCGAGATCTAGATTTGAGTTCGCCGCGATAATGGTGCTAGAACTGATAAACAAACGAATAGCTGGTCGTCTACACACCGGTAGATGAATAAGAATTGAACAAAGTTCGTTCTACGATGACGGTAAATACAGTTTATTTTTAATACCTTTTTTTACCCGTCACATCCGAACTGATTATAGTCAAGCTGGACTAAAATACTACTGTGCATAAATCCGTTCTCCCTTATACAGTCAGTCTCAAAAAGGTTGTCCAGATGAAAAGACTACCATACTACAATAAAGTCACGTGATTCATTATGTATTCAATTTCCTCGCGTGGAATTTCAATTTGAGATGCAAAAGTACACGGCATTGTGAGAACTGAATGTAATGGCGCTGGTATCAACTCACAGTTCCGCGCGCAGAAATTGTAAACATAATGAATCACGTGACTTTATTGTAGTATTGTAGCCTTTTCATCTGGACAACCTTTTTGAGAATGACTGTATACTTCAGTGTAGTACGTACTAATATTCAAGACTGGCTTTTGATTAAACGTGATGAAAAGAAAGATGTGTGTATTATCAAGCGAAATAAATTAATTCATGTTTTATCATTCGTCAGAACCGGAAGCCACATGTGTCGCCAATTTGAAGCACAGAAGCCCAAACATATAAGTGAACTTTAAAATATCTTTGCATGTCATTTGCTGAAATGTAGAATGAATGTGCACAGTTACATTTTAACCTGCAAATAATTCAACTCGCAGCACTTCACTTTCTATTAGAAACGACTAGTTTAATTCTATTGCATCTTTTATCGCCTGCCCTTTTGATATCTTGCATTTCTAACTGCTTTCAAAATAAAGATGAATATCTACTTGAGTCCTGTGTGTCATTACTGGTGCCCAGGCCGAAGGCCGGCGCACGAGTCTAAGATTCGAGACCGTAATTTTATTTTATTTTTTTATTCGTACCGGTCGCGATATGGCAAAAGGAGACAAAAAGTCTGGCCACAAGAGAGATTACAAAGCACAAACCAATCAAGGGGCAAAAATCCGGAGGTCAAGGGGCAAAAATCTAAATGTATTCTCGTCTAAATTTAGATTGAACTCAGTCGACGATTCGTAGATCTCTATCTTTGCTCACCAACACACACCATTGGTAGAACATGCCAAAGCCACAGCTATCTCAAAAATTGACAGACGAAGAGAACGGAGATCGACTTTAGAGTCATTCTTCCGTGACAATCTCCGATACTTGACCCTGTTTTTTGTTCATACGTTCAATGCACGTTATAGATAAAGATCTCCGAATCAGTACGTACTTGGTACGTCTTGAGGTTGCATATGTCAGATGGTTCTTATTAATTCCATCTGAGAACGAAATCGCACCAGGGCACGAGTGAACGCTCAATGAGCGTCTTGTTTATTTAACGATTAGAACGGCTTTTAGCGAGTTTTGGGACAAAGAATAACTCCTAACGAGAGCCGTGTTTGTTTCAGTGTCTCGTATAAGCTTATATATAAAGACATTGTTCCTCGAAGAGAAACTTGACCTTTAAAACAGTTATCAGGCAGTTTACATGGAGTCATTGGAGGTGCTTGACTACACAGACTAGTCGATCGTCATGGATTGATGGAGCTATTTAGTCGGGCTTCCTGTGCCGGAAAAGCCCGACTCTAAAAATGCAGATTGGTTGTCGTATTCTCCGTCTTCAGTGGCTTCAAATCGCCAACTGCGTTTTACAGCGGGTTTTACTAATTTGAGTCCGGGTTTTACTGATTTTGAGTCCGGGTTTTACTGATTCTGAGTCCGAGTCCGAGTCCAGGTCCGGGTCCGGGTCCGAGTCCGAGTCCGAGTCCTGGTTCTACTGTATGCCCGTGTGGTGTCCATAATTGTCATGTTAATGCCAGCTGTACCAACACCGACGGCTCCTATACTTGTAAGTATAAATCTGGTTACCATGGTGATGGACGCACGTGCGCAGGTACTAAAAATAGCTTTTTTACATCACATGATTCGAGATAAGTGAAATTTATCAAATTTAATTGGTTGATTTTATTAATGTTATTTTTGCTGTTTTCCGTCGTTGTCAGATGTAATAACGAATGTTCGTCTGGTGTCCATAAGTGTCATGTTAATGCCAGCTGTACCAACACCGACGGCTCCTATACCTGTAAGTTTAAATCTGGTTACCATGGTGATAGACGCACGTGCGCAGGTACTTAAAATAGCTTTTTTACATCACATGATTTGAGATGGGTGTGGATCTTTAACATTAATTAAGACGCTAGTTGATTATTTTAATGTTGTTTTCGTCGTTGTCAGATATCAACGAATGTTCGTCTGGTGCCCATAATGATTGTCATGCTAAAGCAGACTGTACCAACACCGACGGTTCCTATACCTGTAAGTGTAAACCTGGTTACCATGGTGATGGACGCACGTGCACAGGTACTGATTTACAGTATACATAATTATGTAATCACATTTAATCACATTATGTTTACGAATAAGAAGTGACTTTGTAAAACCCTTAACTACAATAAAACAATTGAGATAAGAGATTAGAAAACATGGTTCAGTAAAACGACAACCCACATAATTTAATGAATTTATACTCAACTAGTTATACTAGCTCGAGCCCAACTTTCTCTACATTACTGACTTGTACTCCCTTTCAGGTATAGCCTCCTCGAGGTGTCTCAAATTGCTCTTCAAGACCATGACATTGGCTACAGATGTAGAGTGCAATTTAGAAAAGCTTGAAAACTAAATAACTAATTAGTGCTAAATAGCACTAATGAAACAATAGAAAACAATAGAAATAGCACTATTTAGTACTATTTAAAGTTAGTATTATTTCACGCTTTTCTAAATTGCACTCTAAGAACTTGTATTTTAAATATATTTTTTAGATTTAGTTTTAGGTGTCCCCTATTAGTAGAGGGATTTTCCCCTCAGCTATTACATTTGATACATAAATAAAGTTTATCTATCTATCTATCTATCTATCTATCTGTGCATAAGAAAATCGAGGTTGTGAACGGCCTTATGTCGTCGAAGGTAGAAGAAATTGCTCGTAGTCCCCATTATATAATATGTTATTATTATTCCTCCCGCTCCCTGTCGAGCAATACGACAATAATTATTACTCGGTATTATTAGTGCTAATTTGTCAACAAGAGGGTCGACTTTCACTAGCCATCGCAATCTTGGTGAACTGACACATTTGCATAATTAGTCGAGTCTAAAAATGCAGTGGCTTCTAATGCGCGTGCGCCCTGTACCGGCCGCTGAGAATAGAAGGCTCAGATATACGAAAAGTGCCGAGTGACTGAACGAAGTGCTTGCACGTATTCAAAACACGTATTCGATGACTAAGCCAAGCTTGAAGTTAAACTGTTCCATTGTACTGAAAATCATTACAACCTGGATAACTGGAATCCGATCCAGAAGTCAGTTGAAAGCAACGATCGAAGCTTGATCCCCAACTTTGCCGACTGACGATCAGCACAATCAAGATTATAAGCTTATATACAGCATGCTATTTATATCTAATGTGAAGAGGAATTGGATTTCGAAGTTGAGTTATTGCATTTGTGTATTGATTGTCATTTTCATTATTAATTGTTTTTTATTATTTTCAAACAAGTTAGGTGTGTTGTTGCCGTGAGCTGCGTCTTTAGTTCAGGCGAAAACATAATCGAAATCGAAATCCAACTGACCCGAAATCCACTAAATACGCCTCAAACCCTCAAATAACCATCATTATTATATATCTGTGACGTAATTTTACCAAATTTGGTCATTTTTGAGGGCCGATATGAGGCGTTAATGCCCTGTAGAAATCCGTAATGCCCTGTTCACAACTCAAAAAACTCAAAAAACAATATTCTGATAAAATTACGTCACAGTTATATAATAAATCCCTCATTAGATGTTTTCTCGAGTATTACGGGCTGACATTTTACTCGTTGCTCGCATTTTTCCTCGCCCTGCGGGTTCGGAAAAATACATTCGCAACTCGTAAAATATCAGCCCGTAATACCCGAGAAAACATCTAATAAGCTGTATATCTTTATTTGTAGCAAGTATTTGAAGAACAAGGCAGAAAAAGGAAGCTTTCTAGAAGCGAAAATCAAACTCGTATACAAACTTCGAGCACGGCCTACGAAATTTACACAGGGATCCCAATTCTTCAACTGCATGTTACCTGCTATAATGAAAGTGCCAATAATATATTTATGTTTTAATAATTGATTTGCTATGTATTACCAGTCCAATGAAAATTAAAATATTTGATGTAGATATTAATGTAGACTGTCTGTCGCATACTTCTCATTCTAGTAAACGTAACTATTTCTTCAAAATTGTATTTTAGACAAACTCGAAAGGGATCCCAATTCTACTCTGGTCCAAAGCATGTACTGGCTCAATCCGGCACCAGGGCACGAGTGAACCCTGCTACCAGGGTCTTGTTGAATTATTTAGTAGCCTCAAAAGGAATGGTTGGGCTACCTGTGGAGATGTCCGCCATGTTTACTGCAAGTGACGTCATTGACATCCAACCAATCATAGCTTGTTGCTAAAAATAGCCACGCTAACAATCTGATAAATTTAAGGGCAATAGGTAAGATGGACGAGTATTCCCAGGAAAAGATGGAATCGATTGATGATGAAGTTCCGCTACTGAATTTTAGAAGAGTATTTCCCACCATAACCCACCATACTCACCATCAATCGCATTTATAGTCCTCGCACCTTTTCATGACAGTCGATAAACAGCTCAAACATGAATTAGTTATTCAAACTATCTATCTATCTATCTATCTATCTATCTATCTATCTATCTATCTGTCTGTCTGTCTGTCTGTCTGTCTGTCTGTCTGTCTGTCTGTCTGTCTGTCTGTCTGTCTGTCTGTCTGTCTGTCTGTCTGTCTGTCTGTCTGTCTGTCTGTCTGTCTGTCTGTCTGTCTGTCTGTCTGTCTGTCTGTCTGTCTGTCTGTCTGTCTGTCTGTCTGTCTGTCTGTCTGTCTGTCTGTCTGTCTGTCTGTCTGTCTGTCTGTCTGTCTGTCTGTCTGTCTGTCTGTCTGTCTGTCTGTCTTCAGTAGAAACCAACTAGCATACTATCACGAATCCTGCAATATGATTGGCTAATGTTTTCACTATATATTGAGTATATTGAGTGATAGATAGTGAGTAGCGAAAAAGCCGGCGTTTTGAACAAAAACAAAGCGAAAAATCAATAAATATTGGTATAAATCCGAAGGTAGTATGCTAGTTGGTTTCTACTAAAACAATTAGACTACTCGTTCTCGTTTTCTATGAGTTCAAATAGTCAACTCGTCGCTACGCGCCTCGTTGACTATTGACTCATAGAATACTCGAACTCATAGTCTAATAGATTGTTAACATCATGAGCGGAAACGTGTCCTGATTGGTCTACAGTGATGACTGATTAGAGCGCGGGAATTAACGATTCTTCTAAATATAACCGCATTTGTAAAAATCCTGTCACCTCAAACTAACATGCACGCCCGGCATGTACGCTGGGCTCTCGACATTAAGGTAAGAGATTTCTAACGGGCCTATTTGTCAAGCGTGGTGATAGAGGTTTAAATGAATACCTTGATTTCTCATTACTTCTATTTGGGCTTTCAAGGTCCATCGGTGAAGGCGAACAAGAAAAGTACCCTTCTTCTGCATCATTGGGTTTGAGCGAGATTTTCAAAGGAGGCAGAAAAGCTGCTCCTTTCTCTTTTGGGCTACCTGTCGTTCCGCTCATCACTTCCGGTAAATGAGTATAACTTCCGCTGTTCGATTTGGACAGGCAGCTTTGACATCCAGGACTGACGGGGCTGAGTATTTCCGGTGATGAAGGCATCGAAAGTCGTTGCATTGAAATGTGATCACTCACTTGGAGCTCGTATTTAAAAGATTCCATGTTGCAAGGTGACCTGGATCGTGCCGGAGAGTTAATGTCGGGCAAATCACCAGACAGCTTTGTCCGAGGGCCTCGATTTCGTGTTGCGTCACGACTGGTTGTCTTGGTAACGTCGCAGTACGTAAACAAAAACGTATTTTTCCTCTCAGGAGGAGGAGTACTAATAATGGCGACAGTCAAAGGGGACGATGCGCTCCTCTGACGATAGTCTGTCTGCATTTGTGCGGCAAAACTATCTACGCATGCGCCAATCGAGTGCTCGTCCAATAAGAACGGTATGTCGTTCCTGCTCACACTTAAACGGTTGTCACTTCCTGTAGTTATTGCGTTGATTCTCCTTCTACCCTGACACATACTGTCAGACAAAGTCCTCCTTACCGTTGTTTTCTCAATCGTAGTGGATTTGATGACTTTTCGACCTTCCTCGTCATCCATCTCATCTGGTTTTGAAATTATTGGCAAATTGATAGGTCTGAGGAAATCAGTTTTAGAAGCCTCTAATTTTCTAGTTCTTGCCGTGTCTGGAGAACTACGAATTCTTGCAACTAAATATTTTTCAGAGTGCACATTTATTTTTGCAGGCAATTCTACTTCTGGTGGTCGTATTTTCTTCCGGGAGAGCTTTACTTCGGGTGATGATGAATCAAAATGAGTCTCCCTTGTTGGAGGAGGGGCTGGGGAGTAACTTTCCATAGTGCTGACAGTAACTCTTCTTTTTGTGCCACTGTCGTTTCCAGCCGACTTTGTCATATCCCCGCTTTTCATGACGTCATATTTTCCTGCCGCTAAGGACCCGAGTGTTTTCCGACGAGAGGCGACTGGTAACAGAGGAGACTCAATACTACCAACTGTTCTTTTATCGTTGACTTTCGTTTCACTTTGCTTTTGTATTCCTGGGCAAAATAGTCTAGCATCATATTTGTTGTTGTCAGCGAGTTTCACATCTGCATCAAATTCGAATTGGTTTTGATTGAACGCGTACTTTTCCTCCTTCGTGTCGTCGTGCGCTGCAGTATCTTTGTCTGGGTTCCAGGCTGCTTCGCATTTTAAGACCGTTTGCTGCGAAGTCTGGATATTTAGGGACTCATTTGATTCAACAGAGGACGTATCCCGAAGCTTTAGCAATCTTTCCAGGCTTGAAAAATGAGCAGACGAGCGATCAAACGATGAACTATCCGAGTCAGAAAAATGCAAGCTTATCCTTTCGTCTTCCGAAGACGAGCGCCCTGAGGTATATAACGAACCTTTTTGCAAGGACTTCGCAGGACTATCGGTAGTTTCTCCGGCTCTCTCGTTTTTGTCTGGTTCAATGTTAATTGGATCAAAATGGCATATAGATTTCTTACGTCTTCTTTCACGTGCGGGACTTTCGATTTCGTCGTCTTCGTCGACAACAGCCAAAAGTTCTGTTTGATGCGAAACTTTTTTCTCTTTGTTGTTAGCTTGACTTCGCGGGCCCATCAAAGGCCAAGAACACTTTCTTGTTTCGGGCATCTGGTCCAATCGATCCTCTAAACGCTTCATCTCCATATTAAAACTGCCTGGTTTTGACAAAAACTTTCCTTCGCGACAAGCTTGAATCATTAGCTTGACTGCCCCAATGTTTCCCGCGGCGATTGCATAGTCAAATGCCGTGTTCTTTTTTTCGTCCTTTAACCAAGGGTTAGCTTTCGCATTCACCAACATACGTAACAGATCATCAGAACAATTGGAAAGACATGCATGCATCAAAGCAGTTTGACCATTAACGTCTTGTAAATTCATCTTCACTCGGTGTTTTATTAAGAATTCAACGACTCTTTCCTTTTCTTCGCTTTCCGACTTGCATGCTAAGATAAGAGGCGTTTCCTGGTTGTCGTTTCGTACGTTGACGAGCGTTCCACCATCGACTAGAAGACGTACAAGACGAAGTTTACAGTCACTGCTAGCTTGTAGAAGAGCCTCTGATCCTAGAGAATCAGCTTGAGCCATGTTTGTTTTAGCAGCTAATCAGTGTCCTCAGTCTTCTCTGTCTTCTCTGTACCTACAGTGAGAAGGAATCGGTCATTAATTATTCTTCCTTCGTCAAGTCAAGTCATTTCATGACTCAGTATAGTTCAATGTTTCTATTCGGTATTTCAGTACATTCTATTCTGTTAAAGTGCTACGGCACCCAATTGTCCAGTTCGGTATACTGGAGACTATATTGTAGCCGGTCCACTAGTTGTAGTATAGGGGGATTACTCCCCTGGTTATCTCTCCAAACGACACATGAATAAACTTAAGGTTACAGTGACTTACTTATTACGTATTTTCATATACTGACCATTACGTAGCCATGATTACGCCTTATTCCGCGCTTTGCCGATTAGAGACTTCAGTTGCTTCAATGTTCAGTTTCCCGACGACTCTAATTTCATGTCACTGACTAATTTCGTTGCCGAATGTGTTATATTATTTAAATCAAAGAGTGTTCTAAAAAAATGAGCGCTTAAGAAGAAAAGCTTACGGCCAACACTAAAATTACCGGCTGTGAAATTTCCTTTGTGTTTACAAACAATAACTGAATATCGCGAAGTATAGTTCTGTCAGTAGCAGCATCAGATGGTTTTGTCAAGAATAAAATTTAATGGCAAATGAGTGCGAGTGGTACCATAGAAAACTTCAAGTGGCTATAGTATTCAGGCCGTGAAACTCTGTGGTATCCCGGTTGCAACTGTCAAACTTCCTGAATTTCAATTTCTAAAATTAATGCATGTACTCAGGATTGTCAGTTCATTCAATCTAACGCTGAATTCTTTCCTAGCCGTGTTTTACCCTTAACTGACAGAGTTTTCGAGCCGGCATATTTGCCGAAGACTTTTAATCTATCTCAATGTCACTCACTGGTTAAACAAGACTGGATTCTAGTCAATGAAAAAACTTCGACCTCTTGAAATTAAAAACATACAACTAAACAAAGTATTCGTTGTTGATGTGTACTTATATAAAAGTCGATCTAATATACACTATGATATAGAGTATGGCTCGTTATATTTACATACGGTCTGATATATAATTGTATTAGATCAGCTGCGCGGGGAGAATGCTGTCATTCACTCACTCAATTGGCCTTATTCTCTCAAGCTACCGATTACAAAATTCTAACAAAAACTGCTTTCTGTAGTTAACTCATCCTCGAGGAGGAGGAAGGAAAAGGTAAAAATGTACAAAAAACATTAGTGAAGGATTGAAACTATTTTGTCACCGGGGAATACTGTAACTCCCGTCTTCCCAACTGAGCTTCTTTGACATAAATTCTGTAGATGTGCATATATTTGTTTTATATAGTAGCTCACCAAGAGACGAGATAACATGGCCGGTGAAGAGGAGGTCAGTATGTATCGGACACTTGCATGTTTGGACGCCATCTTGAAAAACTCAAATTTAGAAAAACAGCATTCAAACCTTTAATATCAGTAGTTACGATTGTTTTTTAGCCAATCTCTTTTTGCCAAGAAATAGATTAAAAACGCCTGGTCTCCAAGAGAGAAAGACGGAATTGAAAAACAGCATGTATATATACCTATATTTCAATTATATTAGTCCCCTGAAAAGGGTGAAAGGTGCGACCCTGAAGGATCATGGGGGTTTCTATTTGCAGCGATTTGTTTTCAGTCACGTGTGTTTTCAGTATTAAACACGAAACCGCGCTCTATAAAAGGGACTGGACCGCCTTCATTTCACACCTTTCCAGCTCAGTTGAATCAATTTGAAATGGTGGAGTAACATCTTCGTATTCATGTCGTATTGAACGACTCAAAGTTCATAATTATTATTCAACTGGACTTCGATAAAACTGAGCTAAATATCAATATTTTCAAAACTGATCATTCAAAACTAATAACAAGATTTTGAAAATGAGTTCTTGATGTTATTAAAAGAACGAAGAAAGTCAACAATTTGAAATTCAATTTTTTGAATTTAAATTTCGCGCCCATTGTTACAATGCAGAGCTCTTGACAGTACGGTGGATGGCTGACAACTGAAGGTATTAGCTGCCTGGCACAGGCCCTTTTATAGCGCGGTTTCGTGTTTAAAATATATGCTGCACTGACAACCTTCAGTTGACAATGACTGCAATTGAACTTAAAACAAAAACACTCCAAAGTTTTAGCATAATGAGCAATTATCACAGTGAGCGTGAGCCATGACAACGTAGCTCTTTGAGCATTCATTTCTTAATTATGATATACTAAATGCAAGAACGCTATGAGAATTCTGGGAAATTAAAATTCTCAATCACATCATAAAGTCAAAAACTTTTCTATCCATATTTGTAAGTTCAACTGTTCTTCGATTGACTCCATAAATGAAACGTTGGCTCGTCAGTTTACTATTTTCCCAGGCATCCTTGCGGTCATTCAGTTCAACCCAACAACGACTATGCAGACTCTGTACATTGTCAGGTGTATATAGCTAATTGCATATATCGTTGTCGGGTTCAAAATCATAAATCATAGAAGCTGAGACCGCAAGGATGGATGGGAAATCAGTTCATGAGCCGCATTACATACAGATATATATTCAATGTTCTCGTAGTTTTAAAGGTATATGAGCTATTTAACTAAGATCCTACAAGTCTGGATTAAAAGGTCGATCATTTGACGGTGTTATTTGAGAGTTTTAATTTCCCAGAATTCCTTGTGGTCATAGCTTTCATGATTTTCAACCCGACAACGATTATGCAATTAGCTATATATCGAGCATCATCGTGGTTATAGGGCCGACTTGTTTTGATGAAAAGCTCAAAAACCCTATATATTCATATTGTAAGCGATCCTTCGCCGGGAATCCATTTTCAAGAAGTCATTGTCATGTCATGTTGTCATATGGTCTGTGTGGGCCGGCACCTTGAATAAACGTAAAAGTGATTTTATCTCAGATTTGGCTATCGTTAAAATAAAGGATTCGAATATTTCCATAGAAATGCTATAGCTGTTAGCCTAAGGGGCAAGCACTGCCAGAATTAACAAAATAAATAAAACAAGGCAATATACTGATATAAGACTTGAGTCATTACGATACCGCGCGTGATCTTTACGAAATGTAAATTCAAGTTCAGTGAGTCTGAGCAATCACCTGTTTTCATTTCTTGAAGAGTGACTGCATGTGATCAAACTGACAACCTTTTGTGAATGTTTTCGCGCAAATGACACTTCAATCGGTCGCAGGGATCGAAGTGATTTTTGGTCAGTCTTCGTCGAACACAATTTTCATTCGAATCGCTCGACACTGAAACATCGTAAAATTCGCAACAAATCTCACAAAACAATTTCAGAATAAATTAAAACATAAATATTAGTTAAGTTGCATGGACATGCATGCATTAATTCGAATAACTCAAACGGTTTGATCTTATAATCCTCAAAGCAATGCCCAGCAGAATGACCAGACCAGATCGAAAACTTCTAATACCATTTTTTGCTGTGAAGAAGTAAAGCGAAGAACATGGAAGAAGTAAAACGGCCGTACGGGAAACAATATCGTGTTTATCATGTGATATACAAAATCAGACAAACTAGTACGTACTTGCTTCTGAAGGCCGAACGAGTGATACTGAGTAAAGTAACACATGTATTCCTCGTAGGAAGTCCGACCCATTTCTCGCGATTTAATTCGTCGCTCGCTATCCGAACTGATAAAAATTATCCGAAAAAAAAGTGCCGTTGTGGTGGACTTGTGACAAGTCTAAGCGCCCTGGTAAAGTAACACAGGAAGTCTACTCGTCTTTGTCTGAAGGGATCAGCCCCGGTAAAGTAACACATACCTTATACTGTACTGAAGGCTACTCATCATCGTCTGAAGGGATAGCCCCAGTAAAGTAATACATACCTTATAGGAAACCTTAGGAAGTCTACTCGCCATCGTCTGAAGCCGTTCCGACAACGTCATAGGCTCAGGCGACTCCTACAGACGAAAGGAAGGAACTGCAATGACATGGCGCAACTACTACGTACGTTTAAACGTAAAATCCTTTATTATTTTGCTGGTACGTTGTTTGGGGGATCGAAATACCAAACTCGTGTCCCTCCCACGTCAAGATGTTAAAATCGTTTGTAATGAATGCAAGGGCGTGCTTCTCCCAGTGACATTTGATGTGATAATTATTTCATTATCTTTGTAGTAGAATAAAACATTTTAAAAATAGATTTAACAAAAAATAAAAAATAAGTAAGATTCTATTCTAAACTATTATTCTAAACTATAAATTATTAATGTGAGTGAATGTGAGACCGAAAAAATTCTGATGAGTCAATCTTGATCAGGTATATCGATAGCACAAGAAACAAGCAGGATATTTATATTCAACCAGCTTACAAAAATTGGTACATTACGCGCGCTTTGAGGGCCGTGTGACGTGTAGAGTATATACAGACGCACCGACGACGTCACAATATCATTCTCAAAATATTATATAGAAAACAAATAGATTCCATTTTCTCGCACGACTTCTTGTGGCGTATTTTATTGTTCTCGCCACATTTTATTGCTTCTGTCATCTGAAAGACAAGAATATTTCAAGAAATTGAAATACAAATGGAACGGACCAAAAACAGAGTGATAGCACTAATCCGCAGTATGAGTGCAAACAATATATCTATGAAACAGTATACTCTACAGAGTCGTTTTCGTACGAGTCAGGATTGGAAGTCAATACAATTTAAGTACTATCCGCATTAGAACCGAAAATTATATTTTTATCATCGCACTAAAATCAGTTCTAAAACTCATGAATATAATTCATGAGCCATTAGGCCAATGGGAGTTGTCAGGGGGAAATTACTAGGGGAGTCCATCTCTTAATATACGTGTTTTTAGCAACAAGCTGTGATTGGTTGGTTCCATTTGCGCGTTCCGATTGGTCGGTCTGGGAAGACCGGGTAATTTTTTCATCGCGATGGGACTCGCGATGGTACGATTGACAATGGTGTAAAATCAAGAGGATAAAGATAATTCCTGTCATTTAGAGGACGAAATCCCTTCCAAATTGAAACCCTACCCTACTTCTGATTACGCTAGGTAAAACTTGCTAACAAAGTTACCACAACGCCGTGAAATCACGAATAATATATATATAGAAAAATCAAAAGCCGAGAAAGAAAGCCGAGGTTTTCAGTTACAATTAAGAGAAAAAATCGATCCACTCAAAGAAATTGTCAAGCTCATCAGATCCAACTATTCACAAGATGCATGTGCATTGTCCTGGCATAATTAAGTAATAAAACAAATCTATGGCAAACAAAACTGACTTCAAGTCCCAATTTTTTTATTGCAAATGTTTTGAGAAACCACTACATTCAAGCGTCAAATTTTGAAGGAATCAAAATCAGTCAAACAACTGAGAGGCAGTTCAAGGATGGACTGTAAACATCGTTTAGTCTAAGTAGAATAATCCTCACACACTTCAGTTGCAGTTGTTGGTGGAAAAAAAAGAACCATAAATGGCATAATCTATGCACGCTTAAGAGTGATTTTCTAGAATCAAACATCAGCTGGCCACTTGAAAAAATAGATTTCTCTGAAACTTTGCATAC
Organism: Actinostola sp. cb2023; assembly: GCA_033675265.1. NCBI lineage: Eukaryota > Metazoa > Cnidaria > Anthozoa > Actiniaria > Actinostolidae > Actinostola > Actinostola sp. cb2023. Next base: position 77,698 of record JAUJYZ010001584.1, on the reverse strand, counting down.
AAGTAAGTATTCCTGCCCTGATTACAAAAATATACTTGTAAGGCGTCGGCACCTTTGGTTTCCATGGCAACGGCCCAATGTTAATTTGGAGTGATTTTCAGCCTCTCAAAAGTCAAAATTTCTCCATCTTTGAACACGTACTGCAATTTCTCTGTAGCTCTTTCATCAACAACAATCATGTCATGTGAAAGAACCATCCTTAGTCTTTTCCGTTCGCAGGTAATTTTGGATTCCGTTGCTATAGCAACCGTGCACACGCATCGCGGATGCAACATGCTTTTATATTTTTCAAAATGTCTTATTTTGTCCTATATTTTGCCTTCGATAACTCTGATGGTAACGCTCAGATTCTAAAGCTGCCAATCACATTTACATACTTTATTAAACTGCTATTGAAAAAAGCTTTCAAATTTTTGGGGCCTAAAATAACGGTCTTCTGACATCCACTGAAACAGATCGTGGTGAAGCAAATCCTTCAAAATAGCCAAAATCATGGAAAGTAAACCATCTGAAAAGTAAACTTCTGATGTCGTCTAAAAACTAAATAATCAATGATAACCGAATATAACACCTACAATTTAAGTTAGCTATCTAATATCTGAAATAAATATTATACAATGCCGAATAATTTGCATAATTTTTTTTTTTGTTTGCACGATTTAAATTAAAATTGCTCAAAATTATTCAACTTTTTGATGGTCAAACTTTGCTCACTGCATCTTTTGAAACTGTGTATCCATAGACTATTATGCCGGGAATTTCAAACCATAGCTTTAATAAATAATTAATATGGTTTCTATGGCAACGTGATTTACATGTTAATAAGCCAAATGTGCATGTTATTTATTTTAAGAACACGATTTTATTTTGGACTTAACATTCAGCATTAAAGTATTTAATCAATCTTAAATAAAAAGGCGTTAAGGCATTCAAAAGAATTGAAGTGTTTTGTGCCACCTTATTATTTTTGTTTGGTACTGAACATAGTCAAGTTACTTACGCCAGTGAACTTGGACAACAGTCAACCCCTGCCTTTTCACTTGATCATCAACGCTAGTTCGGACTGTAATATAGATGTATCAGCATTTGTTGACGTTATTCAAACTTGCAAGAGCAATTATTATAAGTGCCTCGATGTATATGGAGCCTTTTGTTTTCCAGTACTGAAAAGATGATGATGGTATATCAAACTCATCACATAAGTGTTTTAACAGGCAAATTCCCATTGAATTGAACCTTTCGTTTTTTGATCATTCACATAAGTTATATAGCTAATTGCAAAATCGTTGTCGGGTTGAAAATCATGAAAGCTATGACCAAAAGGAATTCTGGGAAATTAAACTCTCAAATAAAACCGTCAAATGATCAACCTTTTTATCCAGACTTGTAGGATCTTAGTTAAATAGCTCATATATCTTCAAAACTACGGGAACATTGAATATATCTGCATGAAATATGCAGGTTATGAACTGATTTCCCATCCATCCTTGTGGTCTCAGCTTCTATGATTTATGATTTTCAACCTGACAATGATTATGCAATTAGCTATATATACTATCACTAAAGTCACTAAAGAAATCACTAAAGAAATCACTAAAGTGGTAACATTTCCGTTCGGAATTTTGTACCACGTGATCACTTTAAGCCAATCATTTCGTTCAAAAATGGTACAAAACACTCCAGTGAGACAAAATTCCGAACAGACATGTTACCACTTCAGAGATCAGTTTCCATAGTAATAGTGAAGAGATTTGAATATTTTATATAATGTTACAGAAAAATTGAACGCTAAAATATTCTTAAAATCCATAAAGAATATAAACCAGATATAAACTTATTTGCTGAACGTTGTGGGGGATCGCTGATGGAGTCGTTATTATGAGCCTCTATTTGCAAACGCGTATTTCCTTTATAGAAAGCAAATTAGAACTTGGCATCAAGATTCTAAAAAGGCCGAGTTTTGGTGAATGTTGTTAAAGGTCACATGCAACCAATCAACAAACTTTTAATCAATAAAAGATAATCATCAGTGTTGTGAATACTCTGGCAAAGTTTTATAGTTCTACCGTCACTATAGTGTTCGAGTTATAACAGTTTGAAGTTGCCTAATGAGCTGTTTCCGAATAATACCTGAAGACATTCTATATTTGACGAAGGTGGACTTGTGACATCACTGTACTGTTGGAAACGCTTCGTCCACTACTACGTTTAGATTGTATATTACATCATTTCTCTATACCTTTCAAACTACCTTTGTGTACTGAAGATGGTGGGAGTCTGGCGTGTTTGGGTCAAAAGTGACGTACTGAACGCGAGTAAAGATCTGAGAATTTTACGAAGATGAAGTGAAGATCAGTCGTTTTGAATAAGGCTGCTCTATCATGAAATATAACCGGCAAAAACTATCGAATGAAAAGTCAGAATCAATTGTTTTCTAAGACTTTGTTTGGAAAATGCATTGGATGGAACGCCTCTTGCCATCCAATGCATTTTCCAAACAAAATCTTAGAAAACCATCGATTTTATTTTTAATGCCATTTCTCCTGGGTCAGACATTATGATGTGAACTGAATTCGCCCTCTTACTAATTTCTAGCTGCTCATTTCATTTCTGGAGTTCAACTTGACACTGCTGGTCGATTTATGGGAGTTAGGGTCACGTGACCTCTTAGTACAAGTCGCCTATTGTGTGGCTCAGGACATTCTGCCGTATTCGGTATGATTACCAGAGTATAATCCACAGCTATTCGATAGAAAGATGAAATCATTTGGGGGCCGATAGGGTATTATTCGAGTTATGTGCATTTCAAATTACACGTATCATAGTTCGAATTACACGCTTTTTGAGTTACGCGCTTGACCACACCCAAATCTGTCTTTGCCACACCCAGAGCATAACTAAAAGTGACTAAGATAATTTAATAATTTAATTTAAGCTTGAAAAGGATTTCAAAATATAAGTACATCGCAGAGGCGTGATCGAGGTAACATGAATAGTCAACTTTACTAATAGGTGCAGCAAACAAACAAACAAAAAGGAATTCTACAAATAAATAAAACAAGCAAATATATTTTTGTCGCCAGAACAACGTACAGGCCAGGCATATAGTCCCACCTATAATCCCACCTATATTCTGTTCTAACATCATTCCATGAGTGAGGCAGCTAATTGGTTTGCCCACTCTCATCGGCTAAGTGTGAAAGCAATATGAACGTTGTTTACCAAACAAAAATGATAAGGTGGCTCAAAACACTTCTATTCTTTTGAATGCCTTAATGCCATTTTTATAATTTAATATTAATACTTTAATGCCAAATGTTTTAATATAAAATCGTGCTTTTTAAAAGAAACGAATTCTTATTTGCTTGTACATGTAAAGTCAGGTTGCCATAGAAACCATATGAATTATTTATTAAAGCTATAGTTTGAAATGCCCGGTATAATAGTCTATGAATTCAAAACTTCCATTGAGCGAAGTTTGACTATGAAAAAGTTGAATAATTTTGAGCAATTTTAATTTAAATCGTGCAAAAAGTTATAATTAATTATGCAAATTAATCGCCTTCGTATAATATTTATTTCAGATAATAGAAAGCTAACTTAAATTGTAGGTGTTATATTCGGTTATCATTGATTATTTAGTTTTTAGAAGAGATCAGAAGTTTACTTTTCAGATGGTTTACTTTCCATGATTTTGGCTATTTTGAAGGATTTGCTTCACCACGATCTGTTTCAGTGGATGTCAGAAGACCGTTATTTTAGGCCCCAAAAATTTGAAAGCTTTTTTCAATAGCAGTTGGATAAAGTATGTAAATGTGACTGGAAGCTTTAGAATCTGAGCGTTACCATCAGAGTTATCTAAGCCAGTATATAGGCAAAAATAAGGCATTTTTTAAAATATAAAAGTATGTTGCGCTCGCGATGCGTGTGCACGGTTGCTATAGCGACGGAATCCAAAATTACCTGCGAACGGAAAAGACTAAGGATGGTTCTTTCACATGACATTATTGTTGTTGATGAAAGAGCTACAGAGAAATTGCAGCACGTGTTCAAAGATGGAGAAATTTTGACTTTTGAGAGGCTGAAAATCACTTCAAATTAACATTGGGCCGTTGCCATGGAAACCAAAGGTGCCGACGCCTTACAAGTATATTTTTGTAATCAGGGCAGGAATACTTACTTGTATGCAAAATTTCAGAGAAATCTATTTTTTCAAGTGGCCAAATATTTATCAAAATGTTTGATATTTACAGAAATTCACTCTTAATACCTTCACAAATCTTGTTCATTGAATCCCTTTCACTCTCAGGCACAGGCATGCAGCCCCACAGGCAGCCCAAGCTGTGATCTTGTGAATAATTGTAGAGAATGTATGTAGAATTACAAAATAATGTACAATGGCACTTACGTGGTCAATAAAGGACTGAAAATTCACCACAGTGTTTGATAATTTACTGTTCTATTGCCCTGATGTGTTAGTTTTGCGTTTTAGGCCGTTTTTATTTTTTTTCTCCCTTACCTTATCCTTTACAGGGTAAGGGAGAAAAAAAATAAAAACGGCCTAAAACGCAAAACTAACACATCAGGGCAATAGAACAGTAAATTATCAACACTGTGGTGAATTTTCAGTCCTTTATTGACCACGTAAGTGCCATTGTACATTATTTTGTAATTCTACATACATTCTCTACAATTATTCACAAGATCACAGCTTGGGCTGCCTGTGGTAAGACCAAAAACATTCCATGGCTTGATCAGGTATCCAATATTTAGATTAGTACACAAAACAAGAAGGAAAAAATGACAAAATCCACTTTTTTCTGTCTTACGTTTATCCTTTATTGTCGAGTGGTCAAGGTTCTTGGTTTTATTCATGATCTCTTTGATAACAACTAATTAAGACCGCAAAAGCAACGCCTTCGGGTCTGAGCATACTTCAGTTACATGAAACATGCTTTTGTTAAAAAAAACCCTTGAAGCCTTTAGGAAAAGACTACTTTAAGCCACAATGACAGCCAAAAGGATGCATCTGACAATGACGTTACTTTAAGACTATGTCGAAATGGCTCTTAAAGTGCTTATGAAGCTTATTTTTTTTTATTTTGAAAATCGATTACATATGAAATGAATAGTGGGATGTTTCAGTGTTTTGTGATTTGAGCTTCGCATTTGCGAGTTATAAAGGTTTGAAATCGTGATATGCTAATTCGGTGACGTCAAAGGAGGCATCATTTATTATACAAAAGCGCCCCTTTGCAAATCATTGACATTTTTTAATCTGGAAAAAAGTTTTCTACAACTTATATAAATGATGTCAAACTTTTTTTTCTATTTCAGAAAAGAATGCTACTTGAAAAAATATAAATAAGTTACAGCAAATGCCTCCCACTTTGACGTCACCGAATTAGCATATCACAATATCGCAAATGCGAAGCTGAAATTACAAAATACTGAAACATCCCACTATTCACTTCATATGTAATCGATTTTCAAAATAAAAAAATAAGCTTCATAAGCACTTTAAGGTTATGAAATAGTAACCTTGAATTGGCAATAATAGCAACGTCCGTTATAATAATAATAATAATAATAATAATAATAATAATAATAATAATAATAATAATAATAATAATAATAATAATAATAATAATAATAATAATAATAATAATAATAATAATAATAATAATAATAATAACCCTATCTTCAGTATATTCAGTGAAACACTTTTTCGAAAGCCGTATATCTACTTGTTTCAATCTCTTATGTATGCTACCGTAGGACAAATACTAGCCTAGCAGCCATCATTAATATTTGCTTCGGTTTTTCGCATATTGGTTCAGTTGAAGTGTAATTTATATCGATGACTGGTTAATGGGTATTCATTGATGATCAATATAACCGATATGATTAAAACATGGTGGTATATGGCTGGAACCAATATCACCCCCTCTTAATTCCCTCCCCTCTCGTCTAGAAGCTGCAATGTATAGGTGAAATCGGAATGTTTCTTCAGTCAATTCCAAGCCGTAGTATATATATTTACTACCGGATGCACGTAACAATTGATTTGACGACATTTTGCTTGCAAATAACAGCCGTAACCAACTTGAACAGAAGTAAAGAAACCACTGGCGAGTTTTCTCTCAAGGTGGTTCCCTCACTGAATGAATGACCGGTTTGCCGTATTTTTTTAACTCGCTCGCCCGCGTCAATATTGCTTGGATTTTATTGTGCTTTTAAACACAAATACTAATTCAACTATTCTGCCTTTGGACGGGGTATTCAAAATTATCATTGTAAGCCGCGTTTGTGAATGCCAGCTGATATTCAAACGACACTATTTTCACTAAAACTGCTGCCAAGCGTTATTCCCTCGTAGGTTTTTGTTTTAATCTTCGTGAACTCCGTACGGCTTTTTAAGGTCCATAATCATGATGTCTGACGAGGTAAGAAGGAAATTGATCGAGCCGAAATCACCAGTTCATATTTTTGTTGTCAATATTTGGACCTGTCGGTTGTTACGTGATTTCGGCTCGAAAAATTTCCTTCTTACCTCGTCAGAACATTACTAGGGACCTTAAAAGACCGTTCACGAAGTTTAAAAAAAATCGTACGAGGAAATAATCGTTTGAAGTATCGTTTGAATATCAGCTGGCATTCACAAACGCGGCTTACAATGATAATTTTGAATACACAGTCCAAAAGGCAGAATAGTTGAATTAGTATTTGTGTTAAGCACAATAAAATCAAAGCAATATTGACGCGGAGCGAGCGAGTTAAAAAATACGGCAAATCGGTCATTCATTTTGCGGGAGCCACCTTAATATGGCAGGACAAAAACAGTTTTTTTTTAAACATGAAAGGTTTGTCAGACCATAAATGCGAATACGAGTGAATCACGTGCGCAGTTCACCATCAATGTTTCACGACTGTTCATTGAAATGTTTTACAATTAGCAAAACCTTACGCTGAATAACGTTGTCCACAGATGTCCAGCACTCGGCAAAGTCCATTGGGTCACTTCTTGGTTATTTTCTTTCTTGTTTTCGTCACCAGACCTCGCGATGCTCATCTCAGAGCATATAGTCCAAAGGATTTCGTGCGTCGTTATTATGTTTTACCATTTGGCTTATACACCATCAATAAATTATCCTTAGTCAATTTCAAGTAGATGTTTGGTATTTAAATTTCATTGGTCGACCTTTAAAATGGTATTGACAGCTATGACTTATCGTGTCAAATCTCGCTTGCATTTAGTCGAAAGAAAAATGTTCATTGAGCTTCAATTTTCGATTCAAACAATTTCATAAACCAATCAAAATGTTTGCCCAAAAATATTGCCTTTTAGTTTGACAAGCCGTATTGCTCGTTAATTCTGCTTTAGCCCCGGGAGATTCTATCCTTGGTAATGAAATAATTACTCAACGGATAAAAGAGATCCTATTAAAAAAAAACAAATGTACATCGCACACACACAAACATTTTGCTTACTTTAGTGGGATTTTCATGGATCAAAGGTTAGGTTAATGGCATTGCGTTGTATTCACTTTTAGGTTGCAGCTGTTAAACATTCTGCCGCCATGATTGACCAAGAGTTCAGTTCGAACATGAATTCAAGAGTCACTGACTGACTTACCACACTTCACCAGGTCGATTACAGCTCGTCTCAACCTCGCAAAAACAACCTTATCGTTTGGGCGAGAGATGCTTATTAATTTTTTCCCCTTAAGCCTTAAAAATTCCGCCGGAACAACTCGAACAGCGTGCCAATATATGGCCGAGGAGATTATCGATCGAGAATAAAAACGTACGGTATTAAATTGAAAGCCACCATTGGACTCAATGATTGGTTTTGAATATTTATTGGGAATCAAGATACCTTGTCGAACAGTGCACGATCAATTCATGTCAAACGAAATGAAAATTTCTTGTGATGAATATTTTCAAGGATATGGATAAACCGTACAGTATTCGGCGAGTTCAAATTAAGTGACTATGATGATTCTGAACCTTCAAGCAAATTCAAAACAATGTTGCTCGATAAGCCGGCTTTCACGGTGCAGTGTTGTTGGGTTTTTATTCAGTTGTCTTAGGCCGAAACTTGAAGCTCTAGCCTGGATTAGCTTGCTATTAGGCAATTATTATTGATGTAGTGTTTATCGCCGCTAAGGTGCCGTTTTCGACACTGTAGCGAAACAAGTGATATAAAGAGGCAAAATAAAAGAATTACAAAATACTGACACACCTACCACACAATTATACACACTGTAAGTTCATGATGTTGAAACTACTATACGTACTGGATGTCACATGAAAATCCTTTGCAACTCCCAGATGCAACCATTTGAACTGAACTGTTGTTCGGCACTATGTCTTCGAACAACACTCAAACACCTGGCGCCTGACAGTGTAATTAACGGCAGAGCGAGCTAATTTTTGCATTTGCCGGTTTAAATGAAACACCTTGTACCGTATTAATACCTTTGTTATTTTATTGACCTTTTTATTTCCGCGAGTTGTTATTCTTTGAGTTTAGTATAGAGAGAAAAACCCACGTGATTGCTATATTTTTCGTGTCTGTCCGGCAGTTTGTGGACAAACAGGAGTCTTCACTGTGTGGACTGTATGCTGTGCGAAGGTACGAGTAATGTGTTCAAGCGGTTTGTGTACTGTGCGAAGGTACGAGTAATGTGTTCAAGCGGTTTGTGTGCTGTGCGAAGGTACGAGTAATGTGTTCACTGAAGTGGTTTGTGTACTGTGCGAAGGTACGAGTAATGTGTTCAAGTGGTTTGTGTACTGTGCGAAGGTACGAGTAATGTGTTCAAGCGGTTTGTGCGCTGTGCTAAGGTACGAGCAATGTGTTCAAGCGGTTTGTGTGCTGTGTGCGAAGGTACGAGCAATGTCAGTTCAAGCGGTTTGTGTACTGTGCGAAGGTACGAGCAATGTCAGTTCAAGCGGTTTGTGTACTGTGCGAAGGTACGAGTAATGTGTTCAACGGTTTGTGTACTGTGCGAAGGTACGAGTAATGTGTTCAAGCGGTTTGTATGCTGTGCGAAGGTACGAGCAATGTGTTCAAGCGGTTTGTGTGCTGTGCGAAGGTACGAGCAATGTGTTCAAGCGGTTTGTGTACTGTGCGAAGGTACGAGCAATGTGTTCAAGCGGTTTGTGTGCTGTGCGAAGGTACGAGCAATGTGTTCAAGCGGTTTGTGTGCTGTGCGAAGGTACGAGCAATGTGTTCAAGCGGTTTGTGTGCTGTGCGAAGGTACGAGTAATGTGTTCAAGCGGTTTGTGTGCTGTGCGAAGGTACGAGTAATGTGTTCAAGCGGTTTGTGTACTGTGCGAAGGTACGAGTAATGTGTTCAAGCGGTTTGTGTGCTGTGCGAAGGTACGAGTAATGTGTTGTGCAAGCGAGTTTGTGTTTGTGTGCTGTGCGAAGGTACGAGTAATGTGTTCAAGCGGTTTGTGTACTGTGCGAAGGTACGAGTAATGTGTTCAAGCGGTTTGTGTGCTGTGCGAAGGTACGAGTAATGTGTTCAAGCGGTTTGTGTGCTGTGCGAAGGTACGAGTAATGTGTTCAAGCGGTTTGTGTGCTGTGCGAAGGTACGAGAATGTAATGTGTTCAAGCGGTTTGTGTACTGTGTGCGAAGGTACGAGCAATGTGTTTCAAGCGGTTTGTGTACTGTGCGAAGGTACGAGTAATGTGTTCAAGCGGTTTGTGTACTGTGCGAAGGTACGAGTAATGTGTTCAAGCGGTTTGTGTACTGTGCGAAGGTACGAGCAATGTGTTCAAGCGGTTTGTGTACTGTGCGAAGGTACGAGTAATGTGTTCAAGCGGTTTGTGTGCGAAGGTGTGCTGTGCGAAGGTACGAGTGTTCAATGTGTTCAAGCGGTTTGTGTGTACTGTGCGAAGGTACGAGTAATGTGTTCAAGTGGTTTGTGTGTGCGAAGGTACGAGTAATGTCAGTTCAAGCGGTTTGTGCGAAGTACGAAGGTACGAGTAATGTACGAGTAATGTGTTCAAGTGGTTTGTGTGCTGTGCGAAGGTACGAGCAATGTGTTCAAGCGGTTTGTGTACTGTGCGAAGGTACGAGCAATGTGTTCAAGCGGTTTGTGTACTGTGCGAAGGTACGAGCAATGTCAGTTCAAGCGGTTTGTGTACTGTGCGAAGGTACGAGCAATGTGTTCAAGCGGTTTGTGTGCTGTGCGAAGGTACGAGTAATGTGTTCAAGCGGTTTGTATGCTGTGCGAAGGTACGAGCAATGTGTTCAAGCGGTTTGTGTGCTGTGCGAAGGTACGAGCAATGTGTTCAAGCGGTTTGAGCAATGTGTTCAAGTGTGTACTGTGCGAAGGTACGAGCAATGTGTTCAAGCGGTTTGTGTGCTGTGCGAAGGTACGAGCAATGTGTTCAAGCGGTTTGTGTGCTGTGCGAAGGTACGAGCAATGTGTTCAAGCGGTTTGTGTACTGTGCGAAGGTACGAGTAATGTGTTCAAGCGGTTTGTTCAAGCGGTGTGCTGTGCTGTGCGAAGGTACGAGTAATGCGTTCAAGCGGTTTGTGTACTGTGCGAAGGTACGAGTAATGTGTTCAAGCGGTTTGTGTACTGTGCGAAGGTACGAGTAATGTGTTCAAGCGGTTTGTGTGCTGTGCGAAGGTACGAGTAATGTGTTCAAGCGGTTTGTGTACTGTGCGAAGGTACGAGCAATGTGTTCAAGTGGTTTGTGTACTGTGCGAAGGTACGAGTAATGTGTTCAAGCGGTTTGTGTGCTGTGCGAAGGTACGAGTAATGTGTTCAAGCGGTTTGTGTGCTGTGCGAAGGTACGAGTAATGTGTTCAAGCGGTTTGTGTACTGTGCGAAGGTACGAGCAATGTCAGTTCAAGCGAAGGTACGTTTTTGTGTACTGTGCGAAGGTACGAGTAAGTGTGTTTCAAGCGGTTTGTGTACTGTGCGAAGGTACGAGTAATGTGTTCAAGCGGTTGGTGTACTGTGCGAAGGTACGAGCAATGTCAGTTCAAGCGGTTTGTGTACTGTGCGAAGGTACGACTAATGTGTTCAAGCGGTTTGTGTGCTGTGCGAAGGTACGAGCAATGTGTTCAAGCGGTTTGTGTACTGTGTGAAGGTACGAGTAATGTGTTCAAGTGGTTTGTGTACTGTGCGAAGGTACGAGTAATGTGTTCAAGTGGTTTGTGTGCTGTGCGAAGGTACGAGCAATGTGTTCAAGCGGTTTGTGTACTGTGCGAAGGTACGAGTAATGTGTTCAAGCGGTTTGTGTACTGTGCGAAGGTACGAGCAATGTCAGTTCAAGCGGTTTGTGTGCTGTGCGAAGGTACGAGCAATGTGTTCAAGTGGTTTGTGTACTGTGTGAAGGTACGAGCAATGTGTTCAAGTGGTTTGTGTACTGTGCGAAGGTAGGAGTAATGTGTTCAAGGAGTAAGTGTGTTCAAGCGGTTTGTGTGCTGTGCGAAGGTACGAAGGTACGAGCAATGTGTTCAAGCGGTTTGTGTGCTGTGCGAAGGTACGAGCAATGTGTTGAAGAAGCGCGGTTTTTATTCGTCAATTTTCTTCTTTCTCAGCTAGTATTCCTTCCTTCCTTCCTTCTTTCTTACGTTCGTTTGTTCAAACCGTTCGTTGGAACTCTACTGATGCAGTGCCTTAAAAGTAAAGTTCACTTGTCGTGTGAATAACCCCGTAGTACGCAGCTGCATTCACTGTTGTCTACTCTTCTTCATTTATTTTCTAATCACAAATCGTTAATAATTCACGAGGAAAATACAATAGAAATCATAACCGTAGCAGAGACGTGTGGGCACAGGCAGCCCAAGCAATAGACTTCTGGAGGCAGAAATTCTATTAAAACTTATCTGAGTTGTTTATTGTGTCTTATTTTATCATCCTGTAAAGTTTCAGCTCGATCCGAGGTCTATTTACGAAGATTTTCATTATCTGCTCCTCTCTTCGGATGATAAAATAAGACACAATAAACAACTCAGCCATAGTTTTAATAGTATTTATTGAAATAAAAATTTTCTTCGTGACCATTTTGAACAATGTTTGAGCATTTTGCATAGGTTACTAATAATCTATTTGAAAATCGTCACTTTGGGCCATTTTTTTATAGCCCACCAAAAATGACTGTGTTGAACGATTTTTGAGCATTTTGCAAAGACTGTGCGAAGGTACGAGTAATGTGTTCAAGCGCATTGGGACTTTGTCCTTATTCATTTATTCATCCGTAGACATTTTGACAACATGCATTTTCAAATGGCCGAATCGTTCCAAATGATTGCTATTAACGCTCGTAGTGATAACTTCTCAAGTACCACGGATAAATTAATTAATTAGGAGATTCCCAAAGTCCTTTGCGGTCGGCTTCAGCTTCTTGCTTGTTGCTTTCGGCCCGGACAACGATATTTGGAATAGGTGTATATGGTTTTGCTATTCCTGTCATACTATAATATTAAAATCAAGAGACCATTATATAATGGTCTCTTGATTAAAACACAATGCTCTTTATGATCACATGAGCGTAAATTTATGTGACCCTCCATTTTTCACTGCCAATTCTTTCATGACCCTCCCTTTTCAGGGGCTCAAAAAGTTATGACCCTCCCCCATTTCCCTGGAATTATAAGGAAGGAAGAATGAAAGAAAGCAAGAAATGAAAGGAAATAAGGTACTGACATCGGAAAAGATTTGCCTACAAATTGGAACATTTGGTCTTTTCGGTCCTAGCCCCTGCGAATCCCTTCGAATTCTTATTCTTCTTTTGTTCCTGTCAGTTTCTGATTGTTTTTCACTTCGGTATATTAATATTATATATATAATATGCAATATGTACTTCAGTTTAATTTATATTTTCGCTTGACCCCCTCCCCTCCCCCTCCACGAAATCCCCAAATCAGTCATAGATTATTGCTTTTATAATTTCATGCCGTGATTAGATCTGATTAATACATCGACATATATAACACTTACTTGTTACATTAATTGTGCATGGAAAAAGGGTTCACCACTGCTTTGCATTGAGTATTTTCACCCGCTATAAGTTCCCTCAGATTCATCAGTTTTGTTTGTGCAACGGCGAAGGCACAAGCTGTTATAGTCATACTAACAACACCAGAGAAGCCTGACACATCATATTTTTGAATGCCCAGGAGTTTACATCGAGTCAAACTAATACAATGATCAATAGGAAGAGCTTCGAGGCTGTTGTGTATATACTCTGTATGGGACTCTATAAAAACTGGCCGAAATACGGTGCATGTATTTGGTATCAAAATGTCCATAAAAGCGCGGGCTATGCTAATCCGTAGTTAATTTCGTGACTAGGCCTGTGTAGTTTCAATAAAAGCTATTTATGTGGGCTGACAGGCCAGTTTGAGGTCATGTTACGCCAATTCTCTTGTAAGGTAGACCCATTCAACTAAAAAAATACGGTACTTTTTTGCATCGAATTTCAATTATAGCCAAATAATATGGTCCACGAAAGATCAAAAAAACTAAATCCGTCGTTAACTTTTTAGTTATATGCATTTATACGAGGAAAATTGCAAAAAACCTTGAATTTGAGCCCATGTTTGTATGTACTAGAATGTGGGGGCGTGCCAGAGAAATTCTAGCTGACTACTTGTGACAAATCTTTCCCGATGAACAAGAAAGAAAGAAAGAAAGAAAGAAAGAAAGAAAGAAAGAAAGAAAGAAAGAAAGAAAGAAAGAAAGAAAGAAAGAAAGAAAGAAAGAAAGAAAGAAAGAAAGAAAGAAAGAAAGAAAGAAAGAAAGAAAGAAAGAAAGAAAGACTGAAAGAATCAAAGAAAGAAATGAACAAACATTGAATGAAAATAAGGAAACAAATAATAAAATAATCACAACAAAAATAGAAACAAGAGAACAATTTTTTATTGAAAATGTATTAAATGAATACTGTACCAGCAGTACATTTATATATTGGCATATAAAAAAGATGGCACATTGACCACAATCCTTTTCGAACCTACCTCAGTACTATACCTAACATCATAAATAAAGCACTGAGGTTACAATTTCAATCTTACATTATAAGTCTTATAATGCTTTGTAATTATTTTGATAACAATACTACTACTACTACTAATAATAATAATATAGTTTTCCCGTGCGCAAAGAATTGTGGTTAAATGAATATTCCGCCATCTTTCTTCATATTTAGTCCATCGCACTGAAAACGATAAGTGCTGCGCTAAAAACATACCTGCCAACCCCCCGAGTCCTCAAATCTTGAGACTGGAAAAATAGGCTAAGATAGCGTGCTTTAAAAAACAAATACCAAAAGCAAAATGGCGGACAACCCTAAACATTTCCGAACCAACAAAAAAAAAAAAGAAAAAAAAAGGAGAACGTAAGGATTTGTATCGCCTGATAAACGAGCGTTCACATATTCTAATATCGAAAAAGATCGTTACGTTGTATTACGCAATTTCAACGTAAATCGTGACGTGTTAGCCGGGAGATTTTGTCTTCAAACCGGGAGACAGGTAACCTGAGTTTCAGACCCAACTTCCCCCTTCCCTTTCCTTTCCGTTCCTCCTCTCCCTCCCCTTTGAGCCTGAAACTCAGGTTAGGAGACAGGGAGTTGAGGTCCAAAATCTGGAGACTCCCGGCTAAACCCACATTACGGCGGTGATGCAGTTCAGAGAACGTCAAAAATAACAGAAAGATAAAAACAGGATGAAAAAGGTTGGTAGAAAAACGGGAAAATTTATCTCTCAGCTCTGGACCACAATGAAGGATTGCTTCATGGCAGCAAAGCTGTGAACCGTCTCTTTATGGCGCATATGAGCCATCGTGCTCGACGTTTCAGCCGGTACTCTTGCGCGTTGGAATATTTGGAAAAAATAACAATTGAAAGACTGCTCCTAGTCGTAGTCTCGGAGATACGGTACCAGCCATTTGCATTAATTGTCAATGGACGGATGGCTCGGCATCACAACGACTTCCGGTGTCACGCAATATTCATTCGTGTTCATGTCACGCAATATCTTCAAAGAAACATAACAACAGTGCGAACTATTCTTTCACGAAGAGAATATCGCTTATCGCAAATGGTTATACACAAACCAAGATGAAGCTAGGCATGCCGAATGTGTCACGCAAGTTCAGCATTGCTCAAAGCATAACAATGTCACGTAAGAACCAAGCACGTGTCATCTGATCTTTGGGGATGAAATTATTGAAACAACGTCAACGGTTGCCCAGGTAACGACAGTCCCTTTCTCATTGGCTACAATACACGAGTACCTGCCCGCGTCGCTGACATCTGCTTTACGTATATGGAGAACAGAGCTGGTCTGGGGATACACAAATATGGGATTTATAACGTTGTTGAACGAAATGCTTGTAAATTATAAGATATAAATGTCTATATGGAAGGTTAATCTAGTTATAAAGTTGTATTAAGTTTAGGGTGGCAAAAAAGATATAGATATTCCAGTAAGATATAGATATTCCACTAGATGTGTCAGTAAGGTAGAGATAAGTTAGCTTGGTAGGTGATGGATGTGTCAGTAGGGTAGAGATATGTTGGCTGGGTAGGTGATGGATGTGTCAGTAGGGTAGAGATAAGTTAGCTTGGTAGGTGATGGATGTGTCAGTAGGGTAGAGATATGTTGGCTGGGTAGGTGATGGATGTGTCAGTAGGGTAGAGATAAGTTAGCTTGGTAGGTGATGGATGTGTCAGTAGGGTAGAGATATGTTGGCTGGGTAGGTGATGGATGTGTCAGTAGGGTAGAGATAAGTTAGCTTGGTAGGTGATGGATGTGTCAGTAGGGTAGAGATATGTTGGCTGGGTAGGTGATGGATGTGTCAGTAGGGTAGAGATAAGTTAGCTTGGTAGGTGATGGATGTGTCAGTAGGGTAGAGATATGTTGGCTGGGTAGGTGTGTCAGTAGGGTAGAGATAAGTTAGCTGGGTAGGTGATGGATGTGTCAGTAGGGTAGAGATATGTTGGCTGGGTAGGTGATGGATGTGTCAGTAGGGTAAAGATATGTTGGCTGGGTAGGCAATGGATGTGTCAGTAGGGTAGAGATAAGTTAGCTGGGTAGGCAATGGATGTCAGTAAGGTAGAGATAAGTTAGCTTGGTAGGCAATGGATGTGTCAGTAGGGTAGAGATATGTTGGCTGGGTAGGCAATGGATGTGTCAGTAGGGTAGAGATATGTTGGCTGGGTAGGCAATGGATGTGTCAGTAGGGTAGAGATATGTTGGCTGGGTAGGTGATGGATGTGTCAGTAGGGTAGAGATATGTTAGCTTGGTAGGTGATGGATGTGTCAGTAGGGTAGAGATATGTTAGCTGGGTAGGCAATGGATGTGTCAGTAGGGTAGAGATGTGTTAGCAGGGTAGGCAATGGATGTGTCAGTAGGGTAGAGATAAGTTAGCTGGGTAGGCAATGGATGTCAGTAAGGTAGAGATAAGTTAGCTTGGTAGGCAATGGATGTGTCAGTAGGGTAGAGATATGTTGGCTGAGTAGGCAATGGATGTGTCAGTAGGGTAGAGATATGTTAGTTGGGTAGGCAATGGATGTGTCAGTAGGGTAGAGATATGTTAGCTGGGTAGGCAATGGATGTCAGTAGGGTAGAGATATGTTAGCTGGGTAGGCAATGGATGTGTCAGTAGGGTAGAGATAAGTTAGCTGGGTAGGCAATGGATGTGTCAGTAGGGTAGAGATATGTTAGCTGGGTAGCCAATGGATGTGTCAGTAGGGTAGAGATGTGTTAGCAGGGTAGGCAATGGATGTGTCAGTAGGGTAGAGATATGTTGGCTGGGTAGGTGATGGATGTGTCAGTAGGGTAGAGATATGTTAGCAGGGTAGGCAATGGATGTCAGTAGGGTAGAGATATGTTAGCTGGGTAGGCAATGGATGTGTCAGTAGGGTAGAGATATGTTAGCTGGGTAGGCAATGGATGTGTCAGTAGGGTAGAGATATGTTAGCTGGGTAGGCAATGGATGTCAGTAGGGTAGAGATATGTTAGCTGCTCAGGTATATTAAGGCCTGGGTCAAAGCTGATTACGCCCTTTCAAGGTGAACAGTAGTCTAACTTTGGTTGGTTGTACCCAATAGCATCGAGTTCACTACATCTAATATAAACTTTCCTATTCTACATTTTGGCTTATACTGTTGCCATGGTGACACGTCCTGTGACATTTGACCTCAATTGCAAGAAAATATGATATAATGCTTCGGGAGAGCAGTAAAGCGTAAAAATATCAGAGAGTAAAAGGGTGGAAGTAAAGCATGTTGTCATGTAGTTTTTCAGTCCAACTAGAAATCTTGGAAAAGTAAGTTAATTTCTTAGAAAATTCAGGATATCAAATTTCACATTGACCTTAATTAGCCTTTCCCTTAAAAGTTCCACCCATTCCAGTTGGATTGATAAAGTATACACAAACCCTAATTCAATTTCGCAAAGATACCCGCAATATTTAAAGAGTCTACCTATCTCCCAGAGGCTTTATCAAATTTTCTTACAATAAGGGTTCAAAGGTCAGATTACATGTTTCCATGGAATCTGTTATCAGAAAGTGTTAGCATTGCGACCTCATCACATCTGCCAAAATATCAAAACAATAGTTTAAAAAGATGAGAATATAGACCACCCCCTATTGATTTGTGGCGGCCATTTTGGAAGAGAAAAATACCCAGGCCTTAACATACCTGAGTGGGTAGGCAATGGATGTGTCAGTAGGGTAGAGATCTGTTAGCAGGGTAGGCAATGGATGTGTCAGTAGGGTAGAGATATGTTAGCAGGGTAGGCAATGGATGTCAGTAGGGTAGAGATATGTTAGCAGGGTAGGCAATGGATGTCAGTAGGGTAGAGATATGTTAGCTGGGTAGGCAATGGATGTGTCAGTAGGGTAGAGATATGTTAGCTGGGTAGGCAATGGATGTGTCAGTAGGGTAGAGATATGTTAGCAGGGTAGGCAATGGATGTCAGTAGGGTAGAGATATGTTAGCTGGATAGGCAATGGATGTCAGTAGGGTAGAGATATGTTAGCTGGATAGGCAATGGATGTCAGTAGGGTAGAGATATGTTAGCTGGATAGGCAATGGATGTGTCAGTAGGGTAGAGATGTGTTAGCAGGGTAGGCAATGGATGTGTCAGTAGGGTAGAGATATGTTAGCAGGGTAGGCAATGGATGTGTCAGTAGGGTAGAGATATGTTAGCAGGGTAGGCAATGGATGTGTCAGTAGGGTAGAGATATGTTAGCTGGGTAGGCAATGGATGTCAGTAGGGTAGAGATATGTTAGCTTGGTAGGTGATGGATGTGTCAGTAGGGTAGAGATATGTTAGCTGGATAGGCAATGGATGTGTCAGTAGGGTAGAGATATGTTAGCAGGGTAGGCAATGGATGTCAGTAGGGTAGAGATATGTTAGCTGGATAGGCAATGGATGTCAGTAGGGTAGAGATATGTTAGCTGGATAGGCAATGGATGTGTCAGTAGGGTAGAGATATGTTAGCAGGGTAGGCAATGGATGTCAGTAGGGTAGAGATATGTTAGCTGGGTAGGCAATGGATGTGTCAGTAGGGTAGAGATATGTTAGCAGGGTAGGCAATGGATGTGTCAGTAGGGTAGAGATATGTTAGCTGGGTAGGCAATGGATGTCAGTAGGGTAGAGATATGTTAGCAGGGTAGGCAATGGATGTCAGTAGGGTAGAGATATGTTAGCTTGGTAGGCAATGGATGTCAGTAGGGTAGAGATGTGTTAGCAGGGTAGGCAATGGATGTCAGTAGGGTAGAGATATGTTAGCTGGATAGGCAATGGATGTCAGTAGGGTAGAGATATGTTAGCTGGGTAGGCAATGGATGTGTCAGTAGGGTAGAGATATGTTAGCTGGGTAGGCAATGGATGTGTCAGTAGGGTAGAGATATGTTAGCTGGATAGGCAATGGATGTCAGTAAGGTAGAGATAAGTTAGCTTGGTAGGCAATGGATGTGTCAGTAGGGTAGAGATATGTTAGCAGGGTAGGCAATGGATGTGTCAGTAGGGTAGAGATATGTTAGCTGGGTAGGCAATGGATGTCAGTAGGGTAGAGATATGTTAGCTGGATAGGCAATGGATGTCAGTAGGGTAGAGATATGTTAGCTGGATAGGCAATGGATGTGTCAGTAGGGTAGAGATATGTTAGCAGGGTAGGCAATGGATGTCAGTAGGGTAGAGATATGTTAGCTGGATAGGCAATGGATGTGTCAGTAGGGTAGAGATATGTTAGCAGGGTAGGCAATGGATGTCAGTAGGGTAGAGATATGTTAGCTGGGTAGGCAATGGATGTCAGTAGGGTAGAGATATGTTAGCTGGATAGGCAATGGATGTGTCAGTAGGGTAGAGATATGTTAGCTTGGTAGGCAATGGATGTCAGTAGGGTAGAGATGTGTTAGCAGGGTAGGCAATGGATGTCAGTAGGGTAGAGATATGTTAGCTGGATAGGCAATGGATGTCAGTAGGGTAGAGATATGTTAGCTGGGTAGGCAATGGATGTGTCAGTAGGGTAGAGATATGTTAGCTGGGTAGGCAATGGATGTGTCAGTAGGGTAGAGAGATATGTTAGCTGGATAGGCAATGGATGTCAGTAAGGTAGAGATAAGTTAGCTTGGTAGGCAATGGATGTGTCAGTAGGGTAGAGATATGTTAGCTGGGTAGGCAATGGATGTCAGTAGGGTAGAGATATGTTAGCAGGGTAGGCAATGGATGTGTCAGTAGGGTAGAGATATGTTAGCTGGGTAGGCAATGGATGTCAGTAGGGTAGAGATATGTTAGCAGGGTAGGCAATGGATGTGTCAGTAGGGTAGAGATATGTTAGCTGGGTAGGCAATGGATGTCAGTAGGGTAGAGATATGTTAGCTTGGTAGGTGATGGATGTGTCAGTAGGGTAGAGATATGTTAGCAGGGTAGGCAATGGATGTGTCAGTAGGGTAGAGATATGTTAGCTGGATAGGCAATGGATGTCAGTAGGGTAGAGATATGTTAGCTGGATAGGCAATGGATGTCAGTAGGGTAGAGATATGTTAGCTGGATAGGCAATGGATGTGTCAGTAGGGTAGAGATATGTTAGCAGGGTAGGCAATGGATGTCAGTAGGGTAGAGATATGTTAGCTGGATAGGCAATGGATGTCAGTAGGGTAGAGATATGTTAGCTGGATAGGCAATGGATGTGTCAGTAGGGTAGAGATATGTTAGCAGGGTAGGCAATGGATGTCAGTAAGGTAGAGATATGTTAGCTTGGTAGGTGATGGATGTGTCAGTAGGGTAGAGATATGTTAGCAGGGTAGGCAATGGATGTGTCAGTAGGGTAGAGATATGTTAGCTGGGTAGGCAATGGATGTCAGTAGGGTAGAGATATGTTAGCTTGGTAGGTGATGGATGTGTCAGTAGGGTAGAGATATGTTAGCTGGATAGGCAATGGATGTGTCAGTAGGGTAGAGATATGTTAGCAGGGTAGGCAATGGATGTCAGTAGGGTAGAGATATGTTAGCTGGATAGGCAATGGATGTCAGTAGGGTAGAGATATGTTAGCTGGATAGGCAATGGATGTGTCAGTAGGGTAGAGATATGTTAGCAGGGTAGGCAATGGATGTCAGTAAGGTAGAGATATGTTAGCTTGGTAGGTGATGGATGTGTCAGTAGGGTAGAGATATGTTAGCAGGGTAGGCAATGGATGTGTCAGTAGGGTAGAGATATGTTAGCTGGGTAGGCAATGGATGTCAGTAGGGTAGAGATATGTTAGCTTGGTAGGTGATGGATGTGTCAGTAGGGTAGAGATATGTTAGCAGGGTAGGCAATGGATGTCAGTAGGGTAGAGATATGTTAGCTGGATAGGCAATGGATGTCAGTAGGGTAGAGATATGTTAGCTGGGTAGGCAATGGATGTGTCAGTAGGGTAGAGATATGTTAGCTGGGTAGGCAATGGATGTGTCAGTAGGGTAGAGATATGTTAGCTGGATAGGCAATGGATGTCAGTAAGGTAGAGATAAGTTAGCTTGGTAGGCAATGGATGTGTCAGTAGGGTAGAGATATGTTAGCTGGGTAGGCAATGGATGTCAGTAGGGTAGAGATATGTTAGCAGGGTAGGCAATGGATGTGTCAGTAGGGTAGAGATATGTTAGCTGGGTAGGCAATGGATGTCAGTAGGGTAGAGATATGTTAGCAGGGTAGGCAATGGATGTGTCAGTAGGGTAGAGATATGTTAGCTGGGTAGGCAATGGATGTCAGTAGGGTAGAGATATGTTAGCTTGGTAGGTGATGGATGTGTCAGTAGGGTAGAGATATGTTAGCAGGGTAGGCAATGGATGTGTCAGTAGGGTAGAGATATGTTAGCTGGATAGGCAATGGATGTCAGTAGGGTAGAGATATGTTAGCTGGATAGGCAATGGATGTCAGTAGGGTAGAGATATGTTAGCTGGATAGGCAATGGATGTGTCAGTAGGGTAGAGATATGTTAGCAGGGTAGGCAATGGATGTCAGTAGGGTAGAGATATGTTAGCTGGATAGGCAATGGATGTCAGTAGGGTAGAGATATGTTAGCTGGATAGGCAATGGATGTGTCAGTAGGGTAGAGATATGTTAGCAGGGTAGGCAATGGATGTCAGTAAGGTAGAGATATGTTAGCTTGGTAGGTGATGGATGTGTCAGTAGGGTAGAGATATGTTAGCAGGGTAGGCAATGGATGTGTCAGTAGGGTAGAGATATGTTAGCTGGGTAGGCAATGGATGTCAGTAGGGTAGAGATATGTTAGCTTGGTAGGTGATGGATGTGTCAGTAGGGTAGAGATATGTTAGCTGGATAGGCAATGGATGTGTCAGTAGGGTAGAGATATGTTAGCAGGGTAGGCAATGGATGTCAGTAGGGTAGAGATATGTTAGCTGGATAGGCAATGGATGTCAGTAGGGTAGAGATATGTTAGCTGGATAGGCAATGGATGTGTCAGTAGGGTAGAGATATGTTAGCAGGGTAGGCAATGGATGTCAGTAAGGTAGAGATATGTTAGCTTGGTAGGTGATGGATGTGTCAGTAGGGTAGAGATATGTTAGCAGGGTAGGCAATGGATGTGTCAGTAGGGTAGAGATATGTTAGCTGGGTAGGCAATGGATGTCAGTAGGGTAGAGATATGTTAGCTTGGTAGGTGATGGATGTGTCAGTAGGGTAGAGATATGTTAGCAGGGTAGGCAATGGATGTGTCAGTAGGGTAGAGATATGTTAGCTGGGTAGGCAATGGATGTGTCAGTAGGGTAGAGATATGTTAGCAGGGTAGGCAATGGATGTGTCAGTAGGGTAGAGATATGTTAGCTGGGTAGCCAATGGATGTGTCAGTAGGGTAGAGATGTGTTAGCAGGGTAGGCAATGGATGTCAGTAGGGTAGAGATATGTTAGCTGGGTAGGCAATGGATGTGTCAGTAGGGTAGAGATATGTTAGCAGGGTAGGCAATGGATGTGTCAGTAGGGTAGAGATATGTTAGCTGGGTAGGCAATGGATGTGTCAGTAGGGTAGAGATATGTTAGCTGGGTAGGCAATGGATGTGTCAGTAGGGTAGAGATATGTTAGCTGGGTAGGCAATGGATGTGTCAGTAGGGTAGAGATGTGTTAGCAGGGTAGGCAATGGATGTCAGTAGGGTAGAGATATGTTAGCTGGGTAGGCAATGGATGTGTCAGTAGGGTAGAGATATGTTAGCTGGGTAGGCAATGGATGTGTCAGTAGGGTAGAGATGTGTTAGCAGGGTAGGCAATGGATGTCAGTAGGGTAGAGATATGTTAGCTGGGTAGGCAATGGATGTGTCAGTAGGGTAGAGATATGTTAGCAGGGTAGGCAATGGATGTGTCAGTAGGGTAGAGATATGTTAGCTGGGTAGGCAATGGATGTGTCAGTAGGGTAGAGATATGTTAGCTTGGTAGGTGATGGATGTGTCAGTAGGGTAGAGATATGTTAGCTGGGTAGGCAATGGATGTGTCAGTAGGGTAGAGATATGTTAGCAGGGTAGGCAATGGATGTGTCAGTAGGGTAGAGATATGTTAGCTTGGTAGGTGATGGATGTGTCAGTAGTGTAGAGATAAGTTAGCTGGGTAGGCAATGGATGTGTCAGTAGGGTAGAGATATGTTAGCTGGGTAGGCAATGGATGTCAGTAGGGTAGAGATATGTTAGCTGGATAGGCAATGGATATGTCAGTAGGGTAGAGATGTGTTAGCAGGGTAGGCAATGGTTGTGTCAGTAGGGTAGAGATATGTTAGCTGGGTAGGCAATGGATGTCAGTAGGGTAGAGATATGTTAGTTAGGTAGGCAATGGATGTGTCAGTAGGGTAGAGATATATATGTTAGCTGGATAGGCGATGGATGTCGGTCAGTAGGGTAGGGTAGGCAAGTTTCAGTAGGGCAGGCAATGGATGTTCCAGTGGGGGTGAACTAGGTAGTGCTAATGATGTCCATATTTCAACTGACTGAACTGAGTATTACAGTGGACTGACCCTCCACTCCCACTTCTTACCCCACCCTGTTTCTTATGACCACCCTGCTAATTAATCGCACCAAATCTCAAAACTTTTTACGCAGATATTTCCATCAATGGTTTTCAAAGCAAGGGCGCGCAAATCCGTAAATCTCTAAGGATGGAAACCGAGTGGCTACTCAGAGGGACGGGGGACAGGAGAAAAGGACCCTACCAAGTCGACCCGGTTTCCGATTGTATATTGATTGAATACTCTTACCTCTCCTTCTAAAGCATTTGATCTTTTGTACCAACGATACCTAAGGTTCTTTCCTACTGCATGACAGAAAAGCTTACAGTCTTTGCCGAGCTGCACCGAACATGATTTAGGGTGCGCTTTGATGATGGGAACTGTAGACGAAGGGATATCGATTAGTCGATAGCCTTAAATCTGGCCAGCTATTAATTAAATTTAGACCAGACTAAATAATGTTATAACGATATGATAACGTTATGATGTCCGGTACGGTTATGATTTAGGGTGCGCTTTGATGATGGGAACTTCAGACGAAGGGATATCGATTAGTCGATAATTTTAATCTTAGAGACTGCGGAGAGGGGAGAGGAGGGGGGGGGGGGGGGGCTGGGAGGCTATAGCCCCTCCCCCCCCCCCCACCCAATAATTTTGCCGCCATTTTTAATTGATCCGCCTATTTTTTTGGGCGCGGCGGGGTTACGGTTCAAACTTTATTCGGAAGCGAATTCTGAAATATTAGAATCCCCCCCCCCCCCCCCCCCCCCATTAGCCCCCCCCTCCCCCCCTCTCTCCCCCCCCCCCCCCCCCCCCTCTTCCCCCCTCCCCCAATCAACAAATTTCGCACTGTGAACGAAGGGATATATCGACAATTATCAGTCTTGAATTGTCGTTCTTGGCGTTTCTAAATATAACTCTTGCGGTAAAAAAAAGTGACGCATTTAAGATCATTTGAATATACTGTAGCAATAACGAGCTCTTCCAGTCTAAATAAAGTAACGCATATAACATTGTTTAAATATTGTAGCAACACAGAGTACATACTATTATCGAGTGCGATTGTGCATCAGAATTAGCTGAGAAAAGTTTCGGGCGCGTGAGACTGGTGCAGAAAGAAACCGTTCGCAATTCTTTCGCACAAATTACAGGAAACCCAAGCTATGTATCTGTGCTGGGTATTTGGTAAGAATGTATGTGGCCCGGCTTTACGTAAATTATATTATAAAATAACTATGATATAACGCACGCTCTGATTGGCTGAAAACCCATGTTCTATGCCGGTGAGCACAGAAACATGGTTTTGATGACCTTGGACAACCGTGAAGCGATGCAGTGGATTTGATCGACCACAAATATATATTTTCTGTTGTCAAACATGTTTTATTTACTAAACAAAAGCCATAGAATTACAGTTTTTCTTGTTTAGTTAAGTTCAAGTTCTATCTAGATGTGATTTTGCTTATTTTAAACCGGGATCCCGAAAATAAGAACGGGTGCATAGTACAATTTCACCTGACTCGACGAATCGTCCGGCAATTATTTTTGTTCACAAAAACGAAGAAAACTAAATATAACGGCTCAGTTTTCTCAATCACATACTAACCATTTTGTAAGTTCTATAGCTACACATATTTTCTCAAGTGTACGACTGAAAATATCAAGAAAAGATAGCCGTATTTAAGCTTATACTCACAAAACAGTGAAAACAGAGCGATTCTTGTAGCTACACGGCGGGTTCGCCAGAACATTCATATCTCTAGTAAAATATGTCAAAGAGAAAACATATCTTCAAATATCTCAAAAACGTCCATCGTTTATACATTCTTGTCGAGAAAAGCGATGAAAAATTTCAAAAATACGACAAATACTGTGGATATTTGGCTACCTGACTTCGTGCTCATTCATCAAGTTGTCAAATATTTCAGGAAGTTTGACGACTCTTCGTCATTGTGATTCGGCTCAGCTTTTCTCGCTTTTCTTCGTGTTTCGTGTTCACAGGAAACAAAAACGAAGTGTAACAAGCATTCTTCTGTAATTTTCTGACAGAAAATAGCATTTTTCAAAACGTTTTTCCTGTCAAAACACTAAACTGCACAGATAAAAGTTGTCGAGTCGCTTTGCCATTTTGATTTCTTTCGTGAGATTTGATTGGATGATGGGCGATTTCTGACGCTTTTCAGGAGAATTGAAAATTTGATCATTAAAATCTCGCGTAAACTGAATAAAGAAAGAAATCCTTGTAGTTATTTTATAAAAGCATTAGAAAACGTTTTTCCATTTTCATGATAGCTTCTAAATAAAGTGTATTTCATGTTTATACGGTCTTGTCTTCATGTTTCCTCGTTTCGGTCGATTTTGACGTGTTTTGGCTCCTCTAACTGTCAAAATCGACCGAAACGAGGCAAAATGATGACAAGACGGTAATATGTACATGTGATATACACTTTATTTAGAAGCTATCATTCATTTACTGTATTTTACTATAATTTACGTAAAGGCCACATACATTCTTACCTGTGGCGGATTTAGGGGGGGGGGGGGGGGGGGGTTCATTGGGTGCCCGTGCACCCCCCTTGCTGCCCAGGAACAATTCAATAATACGATTTTTTTCAAATAAAATACAAAAAATCGGTGCCCGTAACATTTCCTTCTGGAGTGAACCCGCCCCCACCTCAAAATCCTAGATCCGCCCCAGCTTACAAAATACCCAGCACAGATACATAGCCTGGGTTTCCTGTGCACAAATCATCATTTCTAAATGAGTCACGAGGTAAAGCTGCACATGAAAGTCTGTTCAAGATTCGTGGGTGGGTGGTGACGGGAGAATTACCAACCATCACGCTAATGTTTATTATTGTACTATATCCTAAAATGCCTAGTTAATGACATGTTTGTGTTTAACTGTGAATCAAACTGGTTTCTGATATGATTCTGATTGCCATTAGTCAATTATCTTGAAAGTCTTGGAAATTTTAGAGAAACTTCAAAGAAATACATACCTCTTATTAACCGAGCGCGAGGTCCGTACGGGAAGTTATGGACCGAGTTTTTTCGCACGGCCTTATGGCCCAAGCGCGTAGCTAGCGCGCGAGCCATACAAAGTGGGGGGAAAACGAGGATCCATAACTTCCCGTACGGACCGAGCAAGCGAGGTTAATAAGATGTTTATTATATAGCTTTTCCTTACTTTTCTGTTTTCAGCGGGCCGTACGGGAAGTTACGGCCCGCTAATTGACCAATAAGAGCGCGCGTAGCTACATTTGTAGTATCTGTGCTATATAATAAAGATGATTATTATCCAAATTGTATTGCTCACTTGTATATGGCATTTATTGTAGATAGCTATTCTATATACTGTACATGATTGATTTCATTGGTTGCCTGGCCGCAGGTCGAGATCGTTTAAAAACTTTTACAATGAACAGGTTCCATATGAATAATAATCATGATAATTCTTCAGTCTCAAACATTCACGAAACTATACTGACTGACACGAAACAACAAATGAATCAGAAGTTCTCAATTAAGCTCAGACGAAACCCTCTCCACTATCTCTCTTTCAGTTTCATAGTTTTCAAAAAAACAATTTTGATTCATATGCAATATTTTCAAATCAGAGGTGATAGATTCAGGTAATTATCGCCGATACAATGTAACCTAGACTACCGAACGTCCTGGAAAACGATGATGGTTCGTGAAGTAATACGATCAAAATAACTAAAATAACGTGAAATGAATGGAGCGCTTCAAACAGGTGTCACGACAGGTATGTGCATTTAATGCTTTCACAACCGGAACTAAAAGTGAAAACGCACGCTTCACAAACACGGTTAGAAGATTTTGAAAATATTCAACCAGTTTTATTTGCGTTTACTTAGGGTAATATTAAAGAGTTTGCTCATGAAAGGAAATTAAAGGACGAGTTGTTTTTGTACGAATTTATTTTTTAAAGTCATAGTAGCAGAAATAAGTTTTCATGCAAATCTTTCAATTCACTGGCCCCAATTCACTCTCTAAATTCATTCTAGTTCGAATCATTACCGCATCATGTTTCAATGAATTAAACCATCTCAATTAGTCAAGGAATTACGGTTAATCTCTTCGAATTAAAGAAAACGTGATTTTCCAATGGACTGATATCTACTGAAACTACAAACGGGCTACAAACGCCGGTGCGCGAAAAACATTAGTCGTCCGACTCTAATTTAAATAAATACCGCTTTTGAATGTTAATGGTTAGTGATATACGAGCGTAAGCGATCAGTCAAGATCTATCGCAGATAACTTCAACATGTAAGACTGTAGGTTTTACTATCGAGAATAGAAGTGATCTCAACTCAGTTCTATTTGCTCTTTTAGAACGGGGTCGTTGTGGTTCGAACACCGGGCTCCACTGAGGAGCGACGCAATATGCAAATCATTGGAAATAACATTTCTCTCTGTGTCTTACCTTCGCTCAATAAACACGGCATTCTCTGCTACTTACTACCTTCTTTTTAGCTCGTCAATATCCTAACGAGCCTCCGACTCCAACACTACTCCACAAATAATGACCTTGGCATTCGCGAATGCTGTCGAATGGATTTTTCACATGTCTGGAGTAATGCATTGCGAGGTGTGATACGACCACATGACCAGTTGTTCGCTTTGATCCCAGGCCTGGTAGCGTTATTACCCAAAGGTACCCAAACTGGTACCCCAATCACTATTAGTGATTACTTGACTTGTTTCAGATGTATACCAGGGAAGTACACCAATGATCCTCATTGCCTTCAGTCCTTTCTGAACAATATTCGCCCTACTTTCAAGAAATAAATGAACGATGACCGATTGAATGTCGACGACACCTCGATGAATCAATGTTTATTTTTTTCACTCTGGATTATTTGCATTCTTCCAATGGTATAGAAACCATTATTGCGGGATTCCTGTGGTAGCTCGTCACACACGGGCGAGGGGAGGCGTTGCGTGACGTGACTAAGATTCAAAATGGCGGCGATTGCAAGGATTGCAGAGATTTTAGAAAACTATAGAGGACGAGATAGAATCATACGATTGACAGCCTACTCCTGCTGTTTTCTCGGAGGAGCATTAAAGAATTCGAAGTACAAGGCTTTCGCTCAAAGCCTCTCGATATTGTCCGAGAATCTAAATGAATGTCGAACTGTACTGCGATTGTTTGACGATCTTTCGATGTTGTTACACTGTAAACGGTTTGGACTTGGCTCGAAGGTATGTATTACATGCTTCACTTTATGACCAAACAACTATAAAAATACCAATGGAAAATATGTTAGTTATAAAGCTTTAGATAGTGATACTTCATGTGACGTCAGCTTGTGCCAACCAGAGATCGATTGGCTGTTGAAACAAAGCAACGTGTAAAAAGTTTTTGTGGAAATGGTTGGCACATTACATAACAATGTTAATGTTTGTAAACATAAAGTATTGCTTATTATCATATTCATTACATGAGGAAAACACAATAGAAATCATAGGCGTGGAAGAGCTTGTATTTTTGATACAAAATCGTCTTGATTTGCATATAAGCTTAAGCTTAACTTACTAAAACTTTCTCGGCCATTTTTAACTTTAATACTGGTATCTTGAAAATTATAGTAGAACAAGATTTTATACATCTGTGGATATGATAAGTCCGATACAAAATCGCCTGCGGCTCGTGATTGTATATATCTCATACAACTGACAGCCGCTCATATTGTATCTAATTACTTAATACTCATCAGGAATATTAAATTGTCAACTATATTCTGGATATCTACAACTATTCTCACCTCCACTTTGGGGAATAATGTTTTGTTAAATATCAAAACAAAAGCAATATTAGTAAGCTAAGTTATATTCCTACTAGTCAGTCAGTCAGTCAGTCAGTCATGACCTTTGTTGTCTATCTAGCTTCTGTGGCAAATAAAGTTTTTTATTATTCTATCAATCAAGACAGACAGACAGGCTTTGATCATCAGTCAGTCATTTAGTCTATCATTCATGACCTTTGTTGTCATAATTATATCAATCAAGACAGACAGACAGACAGGTTTTGATCATCAGTCCAGAGCATCTGGTAGAGTGCGGGGAAAAAATGAAAATAGTGCGAAAATTTTTGGAAATAGTGCGGAATAGTGCGGAAATTTAAATTAGCATATTTAGAGAGTTTAATTTATTTGAAATACATATTTTTATTGTCAGTAATTCCTGTGTTGTCTTAAGAGTCTGCTGCTTGGCTGCACCGGACTTCTTAGCTACCTCCACGTTTCTTTTGTGAGATGAAGTCTCGCACAATATTGCACGAAGAACAAAACATCAATTCGTTATCAGCATGAAATGTTCCATTAGCGTACTGACGAGCTCTATCTTTGGCATTGATCTTTGCAGGAAGATGTGCATTCTTTTCTGTGCTTGTTGATGACTTTATCCATATTTATATGCACAACTGAAAAAAACACGGCTTCAAAAGGTGCCACACAAACGTGAGGACATTTTCCCGCCAACAACATCCTGATTTGTATTGATAACTGTGATTGGACAAGAATTGACAAAATTCTGCCAATCGTAAGCCTTCTTAGAATAAAAACTAGTCTCCAGGATCTTGCAACAATTGCAAAGAACGCCTTGTTGATTTTTGTTCAACGCTCGAGAACCTACGTAAACTAAGGTGTTTAGATTCTCAAATTCGCCGTAAAAACAATGAAATCCGCTTAGAAATGACAAATTTGGAAGGTAATTTTAGTTCAGAAGAAATATTTCATGAATTTGGTGATTTATTCTGGTCATTTTTTCGAAAATAGTGCGGAAAACGATCAATAGTGCGGAAAACGATCAATAGTGCGGAAAACGATCAATAGTGCGATTCGGTGCGATTTTAGGTCAATAGTGCGAAATCGCACCCTCGCACTCTGTCAGATGCTCTGACAGTCAGTCATTTAGTCTATCATTCATGACCTTTGTTGTCTATTCTATCAATCAAGACAGACAGACAGACAGACAGGTTTTGATCATCAGTCAGTCATTTAGTCTATCATTCATGACCTTTGTTGTCTATTCTATCAATCAAGACAGACAGACAGACAGACAGGTTTTGATCATCAGTCAGTCATTTAGTCTATCATTCATGACCTTTGTTGTCATAATTATATCAATCAAGACAGACAGACAGACAGACAGGTTTTGATCATCAGTCAGTCATTTAGTCTATCATTCATGACCTTTGTTGTCTATTCTATCAATCAATCAAGACAGACAGACAGACAGGTTTTGATCATCATGCAGTCAGTCATTTAGTCTATCATTCATGACCTTTGTTGTCTATTCTATCAATCAATCAAGACAGACAGACAGACAGACAGGTTTTGATCATCAGTCAGTCATTTAGTCTATCATTCATGACCTTTGTTGTCATAATTATATCAATCAAGACAGACAGACAGACAGGTTTTGATCATCAGTCAGTCATTTAGTCTATCATTCATGACCTTTGTTGTCTATTCTATCAATCAATCAAGACAGACAGACAGACAGGTTTTGATCATCAGTCAGTCATTTAGTCTATCATTCATGACCTTTGTTGTCTATTCTATCAATCAATCAAGACAGACAGACAGACAGGTTTTGATCATCAGTCAGTCATTTAGTCTATCATTCATGACCTTTGTTGTCTATTCTATCAATCAATCAAGACAGACAGACAGACAGGTTTTGATCATCAGTCAGTCATTTAGTCTATCATTCATGACCTTTGTTGTCTATTCTATCAATCAATCAAGACAGACAGACAGACAGGTTTTGATCATCAGTCAGTCATTTAGTCTATCATTCATGACCTTTGTTGTCTATTCTATCAATCAATCAAGACAGACAGACAGACAGGTTTTGATCATCAGTCAGTCATTTAGTCTATCATTCATGACCTTTGTTGTCATAATTATATCAATCAAGACAGACAGACAGACAGGTTTTGATCATCAGTCAGTCATTTAGTCTATCATTCATGACCTTTGTTGTCTATTCTATCAATCAATCAATACAGACAGACAGACAGGTTTTGATCATCAGTCAGTCATTTTAATTTAGACAGTCAGAACTCAATCAATCACTGCTATATCCTTCTATTTTGTAGGAAAAAGATTCTTTCCTTCAAATAACAACCCTGGTTGACAACCTCCTTGGTCAAGCATACTACCCCATAGAGCATATTGCTTGGGCCCAAGACAGGAAAATCCTCACAGGCAATTCAAGCAGGTTATGGATTCTTGGAATTCTACTTTGGTTGGGATCCCTGTGTATCTCCATAGTTCAAAGCTTATGGCTTTTGAAGAATCTAAGAAAGAAAGAAAGTGATGTTGACAGACGTTTAGGGGAACTTCAAGCAGTTCATTCCCAGAAGCTTAATTGGTATCATGTAAAACGAAGGCAACTTGTTGTAACATTGATTGGAAGTGTCGCAGATGTAGGTAATGCAGTACATTGGCTTCCTGGTGGTTTTCTATGGAGTGGCATGTTAAGTCAATTGGTTGTTGGACTGCTTGGAACTATCTCATCAGCATCTATGCTCTACAACTATATGAATCCTGTGTATCCTAAGAACACTGAAAGTGTTACCAAGGATTCTTGAATAAATATTGTTTATAGCAAAGGGACTTGGTTATGTGGCAGTATCTCATCCTTGACACAGGAAGCCCAAAAGTAGTTGCCTTCAGTAGGAAAGAAGTTCATGACCTTCCCCTCCTGCACTATGTTACCACACCCACCACCCCTTCTCCCACAGCCTATATGTGCCCAGTTCCTTATTTTACTAATATGAATAACAATAATTCATGGATATCAATGATAAATAATAACAATAAATAATAACAGTGTATGTATATACATGTAGTGTATGTATAGCACTAGTACACTGTGGTGTACCGCTGATCAATTGCAGTCAAACAATTAACATTACTATTATACTCTACATAAACAAATTAATTATGAAACTCTATCATGATTTTGCATTTTTCAAATGTATTCATTGTTAATTATTTTTTGAATAAAGTTGATAGCAGCAGGCAATTCCCGATTCCCCTTATGACGTAGCGATACCACTACTACCAGAATCCTTTTCGAATTCTTATTCAAATGTTTTAACTCCTATGAGAGTACCAAGGTATGGGGTGAATTAGAATAACAAAAGAAGCTACGAAAAGGATTCTGGGAGTAGTGTATCACTATGTCATAAGGGGAATTGAACACTTGAAAGGGCATGTAAGTCACACCAAGTTACAGCCTCAGGGTTCTCGGTAGATGTGCAAACATCTGAACCAAAGTTTTGAACAGGCGCATCATAATGGTGACATTTTTGTAGAAGTTGACATACAGAGGCACATTTTATAGCCAGGACAGACGGTCACCTTTTTTCTTGACAGACGGTGGAATTCCACTGGTTGCCGGCTTCTACCGAGAACCCTACAACTTTATGCATAATAATTAAGTGAGCTGCCTTTGACCCTGGCCAGTGTTTATGGACAATTTTTAGACAATCTGAATAATGTAAAGCAACATAGAAATGTAGATGTGATGATTCCGTCAATAACTTTTAATAAATATTGATCACATTAGTGAATATTTGTCAACTGAATCATTGATGTAGAAAAACCCAACAGCTTATCATCGTGATGTAGCAGTGCATTGTTTTACACCTCTATTTACATGTAGCAGCCACTTCCAATGATCACGTAATTTCAAAACTCATAGGACAAAAAATGATTATCATAGCTGGAAAGAAGTCGTTGAAATTAGTAAACACGTGAAGTTTGGAAATGATCGCTTCACAAATTGCGAAGATATGAGTTTTGCCCATTTCCTTTTGTTAGATAATTAGCACCATTTTTCTTGTTATTCTCATGAGGGAATAACAATCTGAATAAGAAAGATAATTTCCAAAGCATTCTGGTACTTGTAGTCATATGACGCCATCATGAAATTTGCCAATTAGCATACAGCTTAAACTTCAAGGATTTTCTTGGCCAAAAAGGTTGTCACAATACGTTGTTATCTGATATAAATTATATACTAGTGTACTAGTATATCCCCACCCCCCACTTGTGGTCCCTGGACTAACGTTCAGAAACATCAGTGAATTTAGTTACATGTAGTGATAAAGTGTCATTCTATACACTTGATATATATTTATTATTATTATTATTATTATTATTATTATTATTATTATTATTATTTATTATTATTATTATTATTATTATTATTATTATTATTATTATTATTATTATTATTATTATTATTATTATTATTATTATTATTATTATTATTATTATTATTATTATTATTATTATTATTATTATTATTATTATTATTATTATTATTATTATTATTATTATTATTATTATTATTATTATTATTATTATTATTATTATTAAAAAACCTTGCTCTTTCAAGTCATTTCACCAGTGATTTTTTTAATAACATAAATACATCATCAGTAATACAATCCTTATTATTTTAATACATTGTAGTTATTGCCAAGAGCAATACTTATTTAGATTTATATTGGACAACCAGTGCATGTGTATTATTAATGTGACTTCCAACTGTCAGTTATAACTTCAAAGATTAAAGAATATACATTATATTGTTCTCAAAATAACACTGTAACATTATTTACTGTATAAATGGTATTAAAATCTTTTTGTCAACAACAGTCCTAAGCACATTACAGCTACGTCACGCGTGACCAGTTAATCAGAACATCCAAATGTAGTTTTGAAGTCTAGACTCGAGTCTCGAACATTCAAACAGAAAAATCAAATCTCCACTAAATATTTTCACAAAAACGTTCATAAAATTAAAATTAAATTGGATGAAAATTTGTGCCAGCTAAGCCTACATACTCTGCAATCACAACAGCCTGAGTAAACAGATATCGGATACTTTTTTCTTATAGATATATTCGTGGAGATTTGATTTTTCTATCTGAATGTTCGAGACTCGAGTCTAGACTTCAAAACTTCATTTGAATGTTCCGATTTACTGGTCACGCGTGACGTAAATTAGCTGTAAATCATTGATGTAATGTACACAGATGATGGTGGTACTACCTATTGACAAGCTCATTGATGTGATTGTCAGCTGTCATTCAAAAACATTATTCTAAACTTATCTTAAAAGGCTATGTTTTCTCCAAAACATGCTGATCAAAGAATGACTGCATCAAGTCAAATACAGTGAAGCTAATGCCTACAGCAATAGGTCCCTTCACCCAATTCATGCTCAATCCTTTATATAAGCCTTTCCTTAATCCTTCTGTTTCATAAACATATTTTGCTGTAGTCCATATATGGGCATACTCCTTACGGCGCTCTCCATACATCCCATCGGCTTGCATTCTTCGTCGGATTATGTCTAGTGGGTATGTTGTTGATTGACCAAATAAACCAGCACATGCTCCGAAAGCAAGTCTATGAAGTGGTGTAATACTATCATGGTGATTCAAGTCACTGTATAGCTTTTTACATGTTTCATAAGTAAAGAAACTGATCCCAGCGTATGGTATAATTCCTATCAATGTAGGAACATACCCTCGAAAGAATGTCCAGATACCTTCTTCTTTGTATATTCTAATAAATGCATTTCTAAGACCAGTATATCTGGAATTAAAAAAACACCTGTGTCAGTCTGGATAACAACTGTTATCAAAGTCATGAATAATTAATGAGCAAAACAATAGAAGAGATTTGTAGTAAAACACGAAGTGATACATGTTTGCATTTGATAAATAGAGATTATTACATGTTAAGATCATGATATTGTTTTTATTCACAAGATTTTAATGACAAATCACGAACGAGCGAGTCTTCGAGCGAGTGAGTGATTTGTCATTAAAATCGAGTGAATAAAAACAATATGATCTTAACATGTCCTAATTTGTTTATTACACATTAAGCATTGATATACAGTACTGAAAGGTTTAAAGCAACTTTATTAAAATCACTAGTAAAAGTCATTGTTTGCTCACCGAAAGCAACATTTCCTTGATATATCCATCAACTACTTCGAAGTTCTGCTCTTCTTTAAAGGGGCTGTGTCATGAGCTGCACATGCGCATTGGTGCCTATTTTTAATGATATCGTTTGCCTTTGAACTTCGCACCAGAAGACATTTGAACATTAAAAGGGTCGAACATTAACTCAAAACGGATACAATATGCATATACAACTGGAGAATCTACAAACTACGATCTGTCGTTACGATTCAAATCCAAGATGGCACTCGATAACTTGAAAAAGTGAGTCTCACTTTTTCAAGTTTAACACTAGTACCCAGTCCACTTGTTAACCATGACACAGCCCCTTTAAAATGATCTGAATAAGTTTACGTCTTCATTGGTCTTCCAAGCAGTGTTTTTGCTCTCATTTTCTTCAAGAAAACCATCAATATCGTTTGAAATAGGTACAAATATCGAACTTGAAGCTGCTTCACTTCGTCCTCAGCTCGATGGAAAAAGGCGGGAATCCAAACGCGCTCGCGTCATAACAAATTATAAAAGAGGGATTGTGATTCTTCGTTAGAGATTACACTGACCAATCACAATCCCTCTTATATAATTTGTACATGACGCGAGCGCGTTTGGATTCCCGCCTTTTTCCATTGAGCTGAGGACGAAGTGAAGCCACTTCAAGTTCGATATTTGTACCTATTTCAAACGATATTGATGGTTTTCTTGAAGAAAATGAGAGCAAAAACACTGCTTGGAAGACCAATGAAGATGTAAACTTATTCGGATCATTTTAAGCGATAAAGAAGAGCAGAACTTCGAAGTAGTTGATGG
This sequence comes from Actinostola sp. cb2023, assembly GCA_033675265.1. Classification (NCBI taxonomy): domain Eukaryota; kingdom Metazoa; phylum Cnidaria; class Anthozoa; order Actiniaria; family Actinostolidae; genus Actinostola; species Actinostola sp. cb2023. The sequence continues at coordinate 41,383 of JAUJYZ010001584.1, read as the reverse complement.
ATATATCAAGGAAATGTTGCTTTCGGTGAGCAAACAATGAACAATGACTTTTACTAGTGATTTTAATAAAGTTGTGATTTGTCATTAAAATCTCGTGAATAAAAACAATATCATGATCTTAACATGTAATAATCTCTATTTAATATTAAAATATTTGCATTCAACCTATATATGGGCATCAAAAATTGAAATACATGTACCCCTGAAATTAGACTCAATTCTAAAATATTGTTTTCATTCAAACTCTAGACTACATGCCCAAAACAACATCTACATGTAAGTGGCGAGACAACCAATCATTTCAAAACATAGACAATTGAAGAAGGGGTTCCTGCAAGAACGGAGTAAGTGTTAGTCTCCTATGCACCCGTTCTTAGTTTCGGGATCCCTGTGCTAGGGAGCACAGGGATCCCGAAACTAAGAACGGGTGCATAGGAGACCACAGGCAGCCCAATCTCTTAATTTGACGATATTTAGCGTATCAACAAGCCATAAATAGATGGAAATTTATAGTTTCAAAAATACGAATTCTTTGAAATAAAAACACGAAATACATTTGTATGACATTTCATGTGTCTGCTGCAGTTGTTATTTTTACGATTAAGGCCTTATTTCAATTTTTTTTTCTTACCTCCGATCCCCCCTCTAAATCGGAGGTAAGAAAAAAAAATTGAAATAAGGCCTTAATCGTAAAAATAACAACTGCAGCAGACACATGAAATGTCATACAAATGTATTTCGTGTTTTTATTTCAAAGAATTCGTATTTTTGAAACTATAAATTTCCATCTATTTATGGCTTGTTGATACGCTAAATATCGTCAAATTAAGAGATTGGGCTGCCTGTGAGGAGACTAAGTAAGTGTCGACCTGTGATCAAAACCCAAATTCTGCTTTGAAATTCAAAGAATCTTGTGGAGAATTTAGATTTTGATCAGAGATCACTTACGTTGTTCTTGCAGGGAGCCCTTCAATTGGAAAACATTTCCACGCTTGCTTATGCAAATGGTAGTCACCACACCTGAAGAAAGATATCGTTATTTTGGAGAAAGTGCAAAGGCGGGCTTCAAGATTTGCACTTGGTCAAAGACGTCAGGATATGCCGTATGATGACCGATTAAAACGACTAAAATGGCCCATTGGAAAAAAGAAGAACTTTTTCATCCCTAACTGAATGTTACAAAACGATAAATGGGCTGAATGGATTAAACCCTCAAGAATTCTTTAACTTTGCTGATAACTTTAGACCATTGCGATCTAACCATCGTTTCAAGTTAAAGATAAGAGCTGCTAAATTAAACAGCTACAAATACTCTTTCTTTATACGTATTATAAATTTATGGAACAATTTATCAAAAGAAATCGCAGAAGCAGAAAATTTAAGAACCTTCAAGAAAAAATTAGTTAGTCATTAGGATATTATATTGTAAACTGTTTTGTAAATTATGTTAAGGAGGTGGACTAGAAAGGGATAACCTCTTTCACCTCCTTTCACAATTTTTCATGTATTTTCATGTATATATTATTATATTTGTTTATTTTCGTGTACGTGTGATGAATTGTGAATAAACTATTATTATCTAAGAGTTGTAGACTTAATTATTTTTCTGTGTAATTGCTAATTTATTAATTTATATTGCTGATCACCGGTTAATACCAGCTGTTCTTTTTAGTCCAGCTGAACGGTTTTCTCTCATCAGGATACAAAAGGTATTATTATTATTATTATTATTACTATTATTACTATTATTATTATTATTATTATTATCTTCTTACAATAATCTAATTTAAAAGAGTTGTGGGCTTACTTCTTTTTCTGTGTAATTGCTAATCTTGCTCGGACCATATCAAGAGGATATGTAAGTATTGCTGCAGTAATTCCAGCAAGAGCACCTGCCACAAAACGACGAACTGGAGGCAATACTCTGTTTTAAACATAAAAAATATGAGCACCAATGGAGAAATCATTTTTGGCTGAAAAGCCGAGGATGTTTGGAGGTATACACACAATGCATGCAAGGGACATTCATAGGCATATAATAATATTATTATTATACATTTATATAGCGTCTATACAGATCAGCACTAGGCGCTTTACATAAACAATAACTATATGAAATAAATAGAAATAATAGAAATAATAGAAATAATAGAAATATAATATAATATAATATAAACATAATATCAGGACAGAAATAATTTCTCCAGGTTTGAAATTGTAAAAACAACAAAATATTATTATAAAAGTATCTCCCCTCCCCCCAATTTAGAATGGATCCCCCCTCCCCCCCATGGCATTAGAATGGATCTCCCCCCCCCCCCCCCATGGATTTAGAATGGATCCCCCTCCCCATGGCATTAGAATGGATCCCCCCTTCCCCACATGGCATTAGAATGGATCTCCCCCCCCCCCCCCCCCCCCCCCCCCCCCATGGCATTAGAATGGATTCCCCCTCCCCCATGGCATTAGAATGGATCCCCCCTTTCCCCACATGGCATTAGAATGGGATTCCCCCTCCCCCATGGCATTAGAATGGATTCCCCCCCCCACCCCCCCCCTCCCTCATGGCATGGCATTAGAATGGATTCCCCTTTCCCCACATGGCATTAGAATGGATCCCCCCTCCCCCATGGCATTAGAATGGATTCCCCCTCCCCCCCATGGCATTAGAATGGATCCCCCCTCCCCCCCATGGCATTAGAATGGATTCCCCCTCCCCCCATGGCATTAGAATGGATCCCCCCATGGCATTAGAATGGATTCCCCCTCCCCCATGGCATTAGAATGGATTACATGGCATTAGAATGGATTCCCCCTTCCCCACATGGCATTAGAATGGATCCCCCCTCCCCCATGGCATTAGAATGGATCCCCCTCCCCCCATGGCATTAGAATGGATTCCCCCTCCCCCCCATGGTATTAGAATGGATTCCCCCTCCCCCATGGCATTAGAATGGATTCCCCCTCCCCCCATGGCATTAGAATGGATCCCCCTCCCCCACATGGTATTAGAATGGATCCCCCCCCCCCATGGCATTAGAATGGATCCCCCCCCCCCCATGGTATTATAATGGAAACCCCCCCCCCCCCCCCCCATGGCATTAGAATGGAACCTCCCCCCCCTCATGGCTGGATTCCCCCTCCCCCCATGGCATTAGAATGGATCATGGCATTAGAATGGATCCCCCCTCCCCCCATGGCATTAGAATGGATCCCCCTCCCCACCCCCATGGCATTAGAATGGATTCTCCCCCCCCCCCCCCCCATGGCATTAGAATGGATTCCCCCTCCGCCCCCCCCCCTATGGCATTAGAGGCATGGATTGATCCCTCCCCCCATGGAATTAGAATGGATCCCCCCCGATGGCATCCCCCCCTCCCCCATAGCAATGAATGCATGGCAATAGAATGGATCCCCCTCCCCCCCCCCCCCATGGCATTAGAATGGATTTCCCCCCCCATCCCCCTCCCCCCATGGCATTAGAATGGATCCCCCTCCCCCACATGGCATTAGAATGGATCCCCCTCCCCCATGGCATTAGAATGGATCCCCCCCCCCCACCCCCCATGGTATTAGAATGGATCCCCCCCCCCCCCCCCATGGCATTAGAATGGATCTCCCCCCCCCACATGGCATTAGAATTGATCCCCCCCCCCCCATGGTATTAGAATGGATAACCCCCCCCCCCATATGGAATTATAATGGATCTCCCCCCCCCCCCCCCCCCCCCCATGCATTAGAATGGAACCTCCCCTCCCCCATGGCATGGCTGGATTCCCCCTCCCCCCATGGCATTAGAATGGATCCCCCTCCCCCCACATGGTATTAGAATGGATCCCCCCTCCCCCCATGGCATTAGAATGGATCCCCCCCCCCCCCCCCCCCCATGGTATTAGAATGGATCCCCCTCTCCCCACCCCCATGGCATTAGAATGGATTCTCCCTCCCCCCACCCCCATGGCATTAGAATGGATTCCCCCTCCGCCATGGTATTATAATGGAATCTCCCCCCCCTATGGCATTAGAGGCATTAGAATTGATCCCCCTCCCCATGGAATTAGAATGGATCCCCCCCGATGGCATTATAATGGATCTCCCCTTCCCCACATAGCAATAGAATGAATCTCCCCTCCCCCATGGCAATAGAATGGATCCTCTCTCCCCCCCCCCCCCCCATGGCATTAGAATGGAACCTTCCCTCCCCCCATGGCTGGATTCCCCCTCCCCCCATGGCTTTAGAATGGATCCCCCTCCCCCCATGGTATTAGAATGGATCCCCCCTCCCCCATGGCATTAGAATGGATCCCCCCCCCCCCATGGTATTAGAATGGATCCCCCTCTCCCCACCCCCATGGCATTAGAATGGATTCTCCCTCCCCCCACCCCCATGGCATTAGAATGGATTCCCCCTCCGCCATGGTATTATAATGGAATCTCCCCCCCTATGGCATTAGAATTGATCCCCCTCCCCCATGGAATTAGAATGGATACCCCCCGATGGAATTATAATGGATCTCCCCTTCCCCACATGGCAATAGAATGAATCTCCCCTCCCCCATGGCAATAGAATGGATCCTCTCTCCCCCACATGGCATTAGAATGGATCTCCCCTCCCCCCACGGAATTGTAATGGATCCCCCCTCCCCCCATGGCATTAGAATGGATCCTCCTCCCCACCCCCATGGCATTAGAATTGATCCCCCTCCCCCACATGGTATTAGAATGGATCCCCCTCCCCTCCATGGCATCATAATGGATCACCCCACCCCCCCCCCCCCCCCCCCCCCCCCCCCCCACGGCATTAGAATGGTGTACTGACTACCTCTCCTCAGTTCCTCAGGCAAAAAGTGAATGATGTCACAACCTCCTTAACCTTTACAAAATAATATTAATAATTTATGAACTTATATTGTGCAAATATAGTAGTGGTAAATAATGATATATTTACAGTATGGACACTCGAACCGTGAACACTTAGGTTTTTTCTAACACACATATATAAATAATCGATTGAGCAAATTGATCAGAAAAATGATTTATTTTGATCACTAAGTGTATTTAAACTCAATGCTCCATTTGAAAGGCTATGAGGCAATAGAAAGTTCGGAAAAAAAAAAGTTTGAAAAAAACTTGAAGTGTTCACGGTTCGAGTGTCCACACTGTAATGCATTGAAATAATACACACCCTTCTCCTTCATCTTGCCTCAAAAGTTTCTTATATTGCTCATGAGCTGAAAACTGTATTGATGCATAAGGAATAACCCTGGCCATGGTCGCACTGTTACCACGGAATAAACCAAAAATACCATTACTCTTGTATGTTTCAGAGAGCACTTTAGCTACACCCTATGCACAAAATATGAATTAGAATCCAATAGAGCACTTTAGCTACACCCTATGCACAAAATATGAATTAGAATCCAATAGAGCACTTTAGCTACAACCTATGCACAAAATATGAATTAGAATCCAATAGAGCACTTTAGCTACACCCTATGCACAAAATATGAATTAGAATCCAATAGAGCACTTTAGCTACACCCTATGCACAAAATATGAATTAGAATCCAATAGAGCACTTTAGCTACACCCTATGCACAAAATATGAATTAGAATCCAATAGAGCACTTTAGCTACACCCTATGCACAAAATATGAATTAGAATCCAATAGAGCACTTTAGCTACACCCTATGCACAAAATATGAATTAGAATCAAATAGAGCACTTTAGCTACACCCTATGCACAAAATATGAATTAGAATCAAATAGAGCACTTTAGCTACACCCTATGCACAAAATATGAATTAGAATCAAATAGAGCACTTTAGCTACACCCTATGCACAAAATATGAATTAGAATCAAATAGAGCACTTTAGCTACACCCTATGCACAAAATATGAATTAGAATCAAAGAGCACTTTAGCTACACCCTATGCACAAAATATGAATTAGAATCAAAGAGCACTTTAGCTACACCCTATGCACAAAATATGAATTAGAATCAAAGAGCACTTTAGCTACACCCTATGCACAAAATATGAATTAGAATCAAATAAAGCACTTTATAGCTACATCCTATGTAATAGAACTTTCATAAATTATTTATGTAAAGTCTTTATTTACGCTTGACAAAACGCTACAAATAATTTATTGCTTTAAGAACTTTTATATTTTATAAGGTAATTTGTCGCTTGGTAATAGTTAGTAATGTAGTTCGTAAGGTTTCATCAAGCGTAAAAAGACTCAGACTCTGGCACTTGATGAAACCTTACGAACTACATTACTAACTGTTATATTGCTTGCACTCTAATAATAATATTAAAACAATTTTTTTTCACATTATTTTCTTTCTCTAAAATACGTCAAATAAATGTTTTTTCTGTATGTACAATTTTCTGAGTACAGCTGCCAGTTTGACTTTCAACAATAATAGCTTTTCTTCTTGGACATTTCTTTCTTTTTGTATTGTCTGAAGATGTTAATGAAAACCTTTGTTCCTTCTTAGTGCTTTTGCTGTTCTTTTGAGGTTGAACAAAATATTGTGATTTGTCAGTGGCGAGCAGATTAATTATTTGCTGATGCCGAAGGCAGAGGCAAATAATTGCTCTGCGAGACACTGACAAATCATGATATTTTGCAAAAACTGAGTTCAATAAAAAAATTATTGTTTTATCATTCAAATTATTTTGACAAACCTCGAGGAAACTTTAAATTGATGAGGACTTATATGAAGGTAGTCTCCCTCGCAGCCGTGTTTAGTGTCGTCACGCAACGCTATCTCCCCTTACACACGGCTGCTTACCCAAGCACTACATTCCATTCCAATTGTAAGTGTTTAGCCAATCAAAAATATTTATTCGTTATTCATGTTCACTAGTTGTCAACGACTCGACACTCCCAGGCTCATGTTTCGTTGTTTATTTACTTAAGAACATTGCAAAGTTGAAATGAATTCACGTACACGATCTACTAGTCTTCCTCGCAGCCGTGTTTAGTGTATTGGTTTAGTGTATTACCCAGTTAAACTCTTTGATATTAAATTATTTCGCTGCAAAGCAAAACGCTTCGTCAATGGACGCCATCTTGTTTGTCACTGGTCTTTGGTATGACGCAAATGTTGACCTGATTTCGGGCAACAAGGTCTGATTGGATAATTCTGTGGAACGGAATGTAGTGCTTGGGTAAGCAGCCGTGTGAAAGGGGAGAGAGCGTTGCGTGACGACACTAAACACAGCTGCGAGGGAGACTAATATGAAGGTGGACAAACTACGGATGAGCAGACCATTATTTGCAGCAAAATGGCTTTGCACCGTAATGCGCATGAGCAGACCATTATTTGTAGGCAGTTATTTGCAGTTCTCTCGGCCAATCAAAGCAACAGAAAAAGTAATTTGAATGATAAAGGTAGAAATTTGCAGTCACATGGTTGTCTCTCAATCAATGAAAACCCCAGACAAAATAATGTGAATGATAGACAACCGGCTCCATGGGATGCTCTCTCAACAAAAAAAGCATGCAATGGAAAGGAAATCTATCTAGATCTTTGTTTTTGTTTTCAATCATATTCTATGTTCACAGGTCTCAGATTTGAAATAAGCTTAATTATAATGTGATGCATTGTTTTTTTCTTTTTTATGTGATGCATCAATGAATATTAAGGTCATAAGTCATAAATTTATTGAATATTTGTTTTGATATTCGTGACAATCAACTGCACAGTAAATGTACATAGCGATATGCTCTTTTACTTTTAGTATCATAACAATGTGATATATAAGCTTACGTGTATAAAGGAGTGTATAAATAGATCTTAATCATTGGCTTGATGACATGCATACAATATATGTAGTACGTGTTTTGACCTGCTACTCATTTCTTCGACATAACAGCTCACCTTTATAGTAAATCTTTTATTAGAAGCTGGAATATAAAGTAAACACCATAGTTTATGATGGACAATGGTAATATTAACATTTCTAGGTGTGACTCAGTGATGAGTGATGACGATGAAGTGATTGCATTGTGTAAACGTGTTACACATGTATCAGTATGCAACTAATAATGTCAGTGTAATATTATCAACGCAAATAAATTAAGAGCGGTTCTACTTTGTCAGTAACAGTGGGTGGGAACAAAAGAACTTGTGCGTTAACGGTTAAGGAACCAACAATCATGAACAATACTCGAGAGTACAGACAATAGTAAGCTTAATAAGCTTACAATGTAGGAGTGGTAGTAGTAGAGGGAGTCTTGTAAGAGTAGAGGAGAAATAGACGAGTTGATATGCACTTACTTTGGAATATAATTTTAGTTCTATCTAGCGGAGCAATTGCAGATTTAGCGAGGGCACCTGCCACAGCACCAGATGCAAGTGAAGTGAGTATATCCATAGCACTTGGTATAATATCTGCATTATGACGTCTCGATGTTCCAGGGCTTCTCGAAGAACCGGTCTTCAAATACCACTCTCCGTGGGCTATGTTACCGTGTTGCTCGACATCTTCATTCAGAATACCTTCTGGATTCGTAGACTTTACCATATGAAGGTCTTTAAGGGCATAAGGCACAGTCACATGTGTTGTTTCGATAAAACAAAATCACAAGTCAAAGTTGCACGTTGTTTGATACGCCATCTTGAAAGAGAACGGGAAACTGGGAACTAACAAGTATGACGTCATGACTCACTCGCAACCCGTCCCCCACCCCCAGAGAAATGTAAAGGAAATACATATCGCTGTATCAGCTCTGGAGTACAAACGCACATCCAAGGAAACTAAAACGCAGTTATACAGACTTAGTAATGAGCGAGAGAAATGTTAGTCCAGAACTGGACCCACTTTTATCTACGCGCGCGGCAAAGAGCAGAAGAGAGGAGCTGGGCTAGAGAGAGAGCTGGCTTATATTACGCGCGCGCGCTTCTCGCTCGTAGTTATTATAGTTATTGAGAAAGGTGGGGCCAGTTCTTTCATTCAGTTTTCATTGCTCATTAACGGTGCTTGCCTTTTGTCACACACCTATTGCATAAATGGTGTACTGAGTCTGCGTACCGTATAGGCCCATATACTTTCAAACACACAAAAAATGCCGGTTATTATAAGCCCTCCCGGAAATAAGCCCCCCTCTTATATATGTTTCCTTATTTCCTTAATATAAACATTTTCACATGCAGAACACTGTATAACTTCAACTTGAAAATTAGGACAGATTGCCTTACAAGTTACAGTTGTGAATTTTGTTCCAAACTTGAAATTATCATGAGTTTATTGTTAATTTTAAATAAAGACCAGTAGATTTAAAACGTATTTTGATACTGCTATACCGTCTCAACTTATCTTATCAGCTTAGTTCGAAACGTTTTTTTTTATTCCGGTTATAAGCCCCCCCCCCCCCCCCCCCCCCGGATATAAGCCCACCCAAAAACCCTTACGAACTTGTATAAGCCCAAGGGTTTATAAGCGGCAGTTTACGGTATGTTGCTTGTGCTTATGTCGCTAGTGAGGACCGGGTTTAATGGTCTGGTCCTGGAAAAGACGAGTGAAACACAAGTGATTTATAGAATTATTTTATTAGCACAACACGTAGAATAGAAAGGGATGGGCAATCACTGCCACGTGACTTCTTAAATGTTCACCAAAGACCAAGAACAATATCATATGCATTAGTAAATGTGGAAAGTTTGAAATTAACGATCGGGCCAAACTTTGCCTTTTTTGTGAGAATTTCATTGTATGTTGGAGGGTAACGGCTTGTGCAAATACCCATACTGACAAATGCTTGTATATACAGTCATTCTCAAAAAGGTTGTCCAGATGAAAAGACTACAATACTACAATAAAGTCACGTGATTCATTATGTTTTCAATTTCTGCGCGCGGAACTGCGAGTTGATACGCATTGTGAGAACTGAATGTAATTATGGCGCTCGTGTATACTTTTGCATCTCAAATTGAAATTCCACGCGAGAAAATTGAATACATAATGAATCACGTGACTTTATTGTAGTCTTTTCATCTGGAAAACCTTTTTGAGAATTACTGTATATTCATTTCTTTAGTTCCTGTTCTTTAGTCACTGTAAAATGCAATCTCGTTCACAGGGCCATCCGTGCTTGGCGAATCGACAACTTGCAACCACTAAATCACCGAATAACTAAAATATTGTATACCAACTCGTGTTTACGATCGCTACATTAATCTGTTCTTTTTGTCAACGGTTTCTACGCATCTTTTTAATAACTCGCAATTATTTTAGCTGAATTTAAAAGCTTAACTGTCTCTCTGTATGTTTTTACAAACTAAACGATGAAACGATGTCTTGAACTGTGAATTCTATACTGATGCAGACAGTGCATACTGGCGGTTAAACGATATCTACACGTAACTGTACATGAATGAAGTACTTTGGCGAAGAAATATAGAAAACAGAAGGGAATATTGAAAAGGAAGAAAAGAGAAGAGAAGAACAAAAAATGAAAAAAAGGAAGGAAGGGAGAATGAACATGACACTAGCCTAATGCGAAGGCACTACTCGTATGGATAGAGTCCAGTGGCATGTTGCTAAACCAGGTTTGATGGGTGATGTTGTAGATCTTCTATTATCTCCAGCAACGTAATCTGTACCTGAAATTGACAACAAAAATAAATGAGCAAATCATTAGAATGTTTGTACCATGATCACCTCACCTCTCCTCTCGTTGAGCTTGCCAAGTTCTGAAGTTTGTTCACAGAGAGCTGCAATAGACAAACATTAATGTAGTGTTCAGTTCCAGATACAACTAGAATATTCCTCAACGATTGCATGATGACGATTGCATGATGACGATTGCATGATGACGATTGCATGATGACGATTGCACGATTACGATTGCATGATGATTGCATGATGACGAGTGCATGATGACGATTGCATGATTGTATGACGATTGTATGATGACGATTGCATGATTGTATGACGATTGCATGACGATTGCATGATGACGATTGCATGATTGTATGATGACGATTGTATGATGATCATACGATTGCATGATTGTATGATGACGATTACATGATGAAGATTACATGACGATTGCATGATGACGATTGCATGACGATTACATGATGACGATTGCATGATGACGATTGCATGATTGCATGATGACGATTGCATGATGACGATTGCATGGGCAGCACCTCAGTAAATATCATGATCCTGACGAAATTCCATACACACTCTTCTATAATTATATAATTAATAATCTATAATTATTATTTACCTGTTGTAGATTATTGTGTGATAAACATTCTGGTTCCATAACAATAGATTGCAACAACCTATAAAAGTTAGTTCAGTTTAAGTTAAGCTTAGTTCCTTCGTGCGTTAGTTTCTTCTACCTTCCATTCCTCCTTCCCTCCATTACCTTGCTGAGTTTAGTCTCAGTTCGAAGTCATTCTCCTCTGAAAGTAAAATATATCTTGAACTGTAAACTCACTGTAATTGGTTAATTGGTTCAGTGCTTGTCGCATATAATAATATAATAATAATATAAAGAAGTGATCGGATGCTTTATATCAACGATTGAATACCAGGGGTGGTTCAACAACACTAACAACAAAACAACAACACTTAGAACAACAACACTACCAACAACACTACGTAACAACAACACTACCTACAACAACAACACTAACAACAAAACAACTGTAACAATGCCAACAACACTAACAACACAAACGACACTACCAACAACACTACAACACTAACAACAACACTAACAACAACAACACTAACAACAACACTAACAACACAAACACCACTACTAACAATAACAACAACAGTAACAACAACAACACCAACAACAACAACACTACCAACAACAACAACACCACTAACAACACCACCACCAACAACAACAACACCACAACAACAACAGCACTACCAACAACACTACCAACACCACTAACAATAACAACACCAACAACAACAACACACAACAACAACACACACCACTAACAACACAAACAACAACACTAACAACAACAACACCACCAACAACAACAACACTACCAACAACAACACCACTAACAACACAAACAACACCACTAACAATAACAATAACAACAACACTAACAACACCACTAACAATAACAACACTAACAACACCACCAACAACAACAACACTACCAACAACACTAATGAGAAACAACAACAACACAAACAACAACACTAACAACAACACTAACAACAACAACACAACAGTAACAACACCACCAACAACAACAACACTACCAACAACAACACCACTAACAACACCACTAACAATGACAACAACACCACCACAACAACACACTACCAACAACACCACTAACACCACTAACAATAACACACCACAACAACAACAAATACAACAACAACAACAACAACACACAACAACACCACTAACAACAACAACACCACCAACAACACTACAACAACAACAACAACAACACCACCACTGAGAACAACACTAACAACAACAACAATACTAACACTAACAACAACACTACCAACAACAACACTACCAACAACACTACCACCAACAACAACACCACTAACAACACCACTGAGAACAACACTACCAACACCACTAACAATAACAACAACAACAACAACAACAACAGTAACAACAACAACACCACCACAACACAAACAACAACACTAACAACAACAACACAACAACAACAACACTACCAACAACACAACACACTAACAACACAAACAACAACAACAATAACAACACACTAACAACAAAACAACACACTAACAATAAAACACTACAACACCACAACAACAACAACACTACCAACAACACTAATGAGAAACAACAACAACACTAACACCACTAACAATACTAACAACAACAACAACAACACCACCAACAACAACAACACCAACAACAACACCACTAACACCACTAACAATGACAACAACACCACCACCATCAACAACACTACCACAACACCACTAACACCACTAACAATAACAACAGTAACAACACCACCACCAACAACAACACAATACCACAACAACAACAACACCACTAACAACACAACAACACACAACAACAACAGTAACAACACCAACAACACTACCAACAACAACAACACACTAACAACACCACTGAGAACAACACTAACAACAACAACAACAATAACAACACTAACAACAACAACACTACAACAACAACACTACCAACAACACTACCAACAACAACAACAACACTAACAACACCACTGAAACAACTACTAACAACAACAAAATACTAACAACAACAACAACAACAACACTAACAACATCACCACCAACACAACAAAAGAACACTACTAAACAACACTAACAACAACAACACTACCAACAACAACAATACTAACAACAACAACACTAACAACAACACTACAACAACAACAACAACAACAACAACAACAACACACTACAACAACAACAACAACAACAACAACAACACTACACAACAACAACAATACTAACAACAACAACAACACCAACAACACCAACAACAACAACACTACCAACAACAACAATACTAACAACAACAACAACACTACCAACAACAACAATACTACCAACAACAACAACACTACCAACAACAACAAAAGACAACGCTTCCATGCGTCGGCTACTAATCAAAGCTAAGGGACCTAAGGAGGAGGTACATACTACAAAGCTATCAACAATAGTACTTTACCTTGAATAAGATGAATAAGTAATGGGATCAGAGATGATTTGGCTATAAGGAACTGTAGTCCTCGAAAGTTGATGCTGAAATGCAAAGTAATACACTCAATCTCTATCATACAATTATGGACTGAAATCAAATCTTGGCGATTAATTATATGAGTGAAAAGTGATGTACCCTTGTTAGTAAATGAATGGGCAGTGACACTTCAACCGGACTGAAAGTGAAACTTTGCAAAATTCAAAAAAAATAAAGTATTGTGTTTTGACGCAGCAGGCAGCCTTAGAGTTAGAGTCAAGGACCCTTACCTCATGTTATAAAGCATCATCAATATTAAACTTCTAATTTTTACGTTGCGTCTGACTGGAACATTCTCAAGTGATGTCACAAAAGTATCGATGAGTAATCGTCCATTTTCTTGGTGTACTAAAAACTCCCTCCCACATGGAGAGGCAGCCATGTTTGTTATAATACCACATAAGGCAAGAACGAACTCAAATTCTTCTGGTTTGATATCAGAGTCATCTTCACCACAAGTCGCAAAGTAACTGATGATAGTTTTACGTGTCATGTACAAAAGGTCTTCAGCTTTAGTCTGCAGAAAAGACAGTTCATCATTAGATTTCTTTAGTTTTGTATTTGAACACCTTTTAATAGGGCTATAATAATAATAATAATAATAATAATAATAATAATAATAATAATAATAATAATAATAATAATAATAATAATAATAATAATAATAATAATAATATAATAATAATAATAATAATAATAATAATAATAATAATAATAATAATAATGCCTTTTTATAACGAGGTTTACACTAAGTAGCCATTGTGGCCATCATGTTTTTTTCTTTCATTCATTCATTCTCATTCATTTATTCTTTTATTTGTACCCACTTATTTATTCATTCACACATTCATTTGTTCGTTCATTCTTTTATTTGTACCCACTTATACGTTCATTGATTCATGCATTATTTGTTCATTCATTCTTCTTTTAACCATTCATTTGGTTGGTCATTCTCATGCAATCATATTTTCATTCATTCATTTATTCATTCGGTCATTTGTTCACCTACTCATGTTCAGTTAGTCATTCGAACAGTGCTCACTCTTTCATTCATTCATCCGTTCATTTATTCCATCTCTAGCATTTACATCACCAATCATTTTCCCTTACTCCTTCAAGAAGAGTTGAGACTGATTCCTGTTGTCTAGAAATTCTCCATAACAATGTACAGATTGTAGCACCCATGCTAGAGCAGAAATCTGATTGGTCAGACAGCTTCTGATTCACATGTGTTAGCTGACACTGAAATAAAAGGCAAAGACTACGAGTTCGAGTTTTCTATGAGTCAATAGTCAACGAGGCGCGTAGCGTTGAGTAACAGAGTTGACTATTTGAACTCATAGAAAACGAGAACGAGCAGTCTATTAGTTTTAGAAGAAACCAACTAACATACTACCTTCGATTTAATACTAATATTTATTGATTTTCACTTCGTTGTTGTTCAAAATGCCGGCTTTTTTGCTACTCACTATCTATCGCGGAATAGATAGTGAGTACGTTAGCCAATCAGATTGCAGGATTCGTGATAGTATGCTAGTTGGTTTCTACTAAAACTCATTATAACCATTACAAACCAATCAATCAATCAATCAATCAATCAATCAATCAATCAATCAATCAATAACTTTATTTGAGTGTCAGACTTATAGCTGGCCACAAGTAGCCTACTAATTGGGGACACAATAAAACCCTGTAGGGAGCATTAATAAATTGTATTGTATTGTCGCATCAATTTACCTTGAGATTGAACTTTTCCTAGAGAAATAAGAAAAAGAAATGAGTGGTATGCATGCTCAGTCTATTACAGGTGTTCAGCCAGCCAGCCATGCTTCATCTTCTAACACCACTCACCTCTCTACCACGATCATAATCACACACTAAGTTGCCATACTTTCTATCAGCCAACTCTCTTTCCTTTGTATTATGTTGTTTTATGTTTTCCAGCTCCGCCCTGAGATATCGATTTTCACTGTGAAGTTGTTGAAGCTCTTTGAGGGAAACAGGTTTTATTAGTCTGGTGGCTACTGCAGAAATCACCTCCATTCATCAGCTCTGTCTATTAATGTTTACATGGGCTATTAATTCTGGGGTGGTCCAGGATTTTGATAAGGGGGTTTAGAAAATAGGGACTTACTGGCTAGTACATAACAAAAGATTTTATCAAGGATTTAAAGTAGGGGGTTTCAAGTTGTCATTTAAGGGATTTGATAGCAGTTTAGGGGTTTGGACAAACCGACCCTCCCTCCCTCAAACCCCCCACACCAACTCCTTTTCCTTCCCCCTCCCCTACATCTACATGTAAATCTGCCACAGTAATTATCATGCTGCATACCCCAGTAAGGTCATCCACCTACTTCACATTATATGCAAACCACTAGACACCTATACTCACTGAGTATTAATTATGTGTACTTACAGATGAAATAATCAAGACACCTACCATTTTATTTGCACACCTATACTCACTGAATAATAAATATGATAATTATGTGTACTTACAGATGAAATAATCAAGACACCTACCATTTTTATTTGCACACCTATACTCACGGAATAATAAATATGATAATTATGTGTACTTACAGATGAAATAATCAAGACAACAACCATTTTTATTTGCACACCTATACTCACTGAATAATAAATATGATAATTATGTGTACTACTTACAGATGAAATAATCAAGACACCTACCATTTTTATTGGCACACCTATACTCACTGAATAATATATATGATAATTATGTGTACTTACAGATGAAATAATCAAGACACCTACCATTTTTATTGGCACACCTATACTCACTGAATAATATATATGATAATTATGTGTACTTACAGATGAAATAATCAAGACACCTACCATTTTTATTTGCACACCTATACTCACTGAATAATAACCTACCATTTTTATTGGCACACCTATACTCACTGAATAATATATATGATAATTATGTGTACTTACAGATGAAATAATCAAGACACCTACCATTTTTATTTGCACACCTATACTCATTGAATAATAAATATGATAATTATGTGTACTTACAGATGAAATAATCAAGACACCTACCATTTTTATTTGCACACCTATACTCACTGAATAATAAATATGATAATTATGTGTACTTACAGATGAAATAATCAAGACACCTACCATTTTTATTTGCACACCTATACTCACTGTATAATAAATATGATAATTATGTGTACTTACAGATGAAATAATCAAGACACCTACCATTTTTATTTGCACACCTATACTCACTGAATAATAAATATGATAATAATTATGTGTACTTACAGATGAAATAATCAAGACACCTACCATTTTTATTTGCACACCTATACTCACTGAATAATAAATATGATAATTATGTGTACTTACAGATGAAATAATCAAGACACCTACCATTTTTATTTGCACACCTATACTCACTGTATAATAAATATGATAATTATGTGTACTTACAGATGAAATAATCAAGACACCTACCATTTTTATTTGCTTGTAGTTTGCTTAATGAGTTTAGCACTTCAGAGTTTAATAACTAATACATAAAGAGATTTTGCACACCTATACTCACTGTATAATAAATATGATAATTATGTGTACTTACAGATGAAATAATCAAGACACCTACCATTTTTATTTGCTTGTAGTTTGCTTAATGAGTTTAGCACTTCAGAGTTTAATAACTAATACATAAAGAGATAAATCAAAATAATATATTATTAACAGATGTATCCATCACAGGCCGGGCCGTACATAGCACAGGGACAGGGGGGGCAAGGCGAAAAAGATACCAAAAAGTACTGAGAAATGTAATATATTTATTTATTTATTTGCTGTTAAATACTTACTGCCCCCCCCCCCCCCCCCCCCCCCCCCCGCATCATCATCATCCATTATCTTTATCAGAATCATTATCAGAATCTGTCAGATCATTGTAATTACATCAATCCTATGTCAAAGTGAATTTAGAGCAAAAATGAATAGGCTTTCCTTAGATAAAAGTTCCACCCATATTGTCTTACTTATTTAAACTTATAATAGATTTTAGACACGAAAACACACTACTTGACAACTCCAACAAAACTGGCAAGCAATCACATTCTAACCTTTGGGATCAATACTTTTATTTCCCTACAGTCAGCCATGACCTTCTCAAGGTCTTCTTTTGAAACACGCAAATACTCCTGTGATAAAAATATATAACTTTACATGACTGAATCAACACACGTGCGCAGTTTATCAAAGACAAAGAACTGTTGAAAACTCACAACTAATTAAAGTACCAGTAGTTGCCTCACGTAAGTAGTTTCAGCCCTGTTTTATGAGGCATAACTCCTTTTTCTATGCAGCTATTGCGTTACAAGGTAAACGACTGAAAGGACGTCAGCATCTTTTGGCTTTTTTGAGTGTTTGAAAACAGGTTGCTGTTTTTAATAGTTTTGACAGCATCTTTATCATTGCCGAAAAACCTTTCTAATTTTAACTAAATACATCCTTAATTTGTTTGATAACAATCCTTCATTTCCATAACACTATAAATTCCTCTTACTACTAATAAAGCTAAAATAATTGGGTGTTTTTTAGTAATTTTTACCTTCTCTCTCTTGGAAATCTTCATCTCGGTCGCCGCCATTTTTCTTGAATACAGATGACCGTGAGAGATTGGTTACTAAGAGGAAAGGAACGCCTTGCGATCGCCGCAAAAAGCGCGCGAAAACACGCCATCTATTACTTGAGAAAAGGCGCGATATGCTTTTAATTTCTAGTATGAATTTATTCCTTGAGAATTCGAGATACTTGTATTCTATTATAATGTCAAAATACTTCTCTATTTGGCCGTCCAGTTACTGCATGTATGCACCGCGGGTCACTTCAAGGAAGCTGTATTAGGTAAGTAAGCTTACATCAAGCTCACATTGTGTGCAATTACATTACATAGCTATACAGTTAGTATACTCCTCTAATGACTATAGCCTATAAATGCTAATTAGGGATAAAATCGAGTCAATACAATAGGTGATATCGAAGTTACAGTCCAATAACTCGATCTGTACAAAGGTTTCAAGTCGAGGCTATCGGGTCAAGTTTTTGTTCTGACCCGATAGCCTTGACTTGAAACCTTTGTTCAGAGTCATTGGAGTGTAACTTCAATATCAGCTATTCAATACAATACATGTTTATTCAGTACCAATAATATTAGTATTTACAAATAGCAAGTGATCAAAAAAGTAACAGTAGATAAGGTACAAGCTATTTATTAATAACCAGGTCCCGCGCGGTTGCACGAAAGGTGAATAGCGCTCCTAGCGCTATCCCGATCCACCGGGTATTAAGTCCTATCCAACAAATAAAACTGATGCAGTTATCCAATAAATTTTATCCAGTGGATAGGACTTATCCAGTGGATAGCGCTATTCACCTTGTCAGAAGGCTAATCTAGATAAATAGCTAACTAATTTACCAGTCTATCGTTTCCGATTCAGACTAAGATCATGCATGACGTTGCACTCAAAACCATATATGATTCCATGTTAGCCTATACTAAGTGCGCGATACTATAAAGTACAATTTCCAGTATGCTTTTATACATGAATATAGTTATACAATTTGAAATCAGAGACATTATGTTTTCTCTTTTTGACTGTTAAGACTTCCTTCCCTGACATGGCTCTATTCAGCAGGGCCCGGTTGTTTGAAAGCGGGTTCATGCTAATTAACCTGGGGTTAAATATGCATGGCTAACCTAGGATAAATGACACGCTTGCATAGATCCACGACGATCTGCCACAAACACGCCACGTGACCCTGCTATAGCCTGGGGTGCCCACACAGCATGACGCGCAACCACTGGCCAGCATGCTCAGCTTTACGTTAGAGTAAATACACACGTTCAGCCTGATCCTGAGACAACAATACAGGTGCCACATGATCCTGAAACTGCACCACTGAGTGCTTTTCCCATGTGCATTTAAAGCCACATATACTGTAAAATCTTATGAATTAACCCTAGGTTAGCGAAATTAACCCCGGTTAGCGTTAGCCCGCTTTCGAACATTAACAGGGCCCAGATATTTAGCTACTGTAGGTGTCTATACGTTTTAGTGATAATAAATAGCCAGACCTTGAGTATTTTAAAATAGTACTTACTTTAATGAACCAAATGAATTTCTTACAAACTACATTTATGTGCAAGGAATAGGAACATACACCTGTTTTCAAAAACGTTGTCCATTTACAAAATACAAAATAGTAGAAAGGAATTAATTAGAGAAACAAAAGAAATTCAATCATGCAGAACTGTGGCTCATTGTTTCTCTAATTAATTCCTTTCTACTATTTACTATTTTGTAAACGGACAACGTTTTTGAAAACAGGTGTATATAATAATGACACTTGCATCTATTAGTGATAATGAATGGACATCATATTTACAGTTGAAACATTAGTAGCAACAGATGATATTGAAAGTAAGATTGACAATTTGTTCAATTCACTTTTAGTCATAACATGGCTTAGAACTCAGGATTAATTACTAGTTAAATAAACAGACTATACTGTTCTAGGTGGTTCCATAGCTACATAAAATTGGAATAAAACACTCAGACCCTTATTATTAGAATGAGACCTTGTTATTAGTATGAACGTCATCATCTTATAATTTATTCTCCTAACTGTTGACCTGCAACTAATTTATTTCCCACAACTGTTCATTTCTCTCTATTCTAATATTGATAGAGGAATAGAATTACTTTCTACCTAATTCTACTATAGTGTAATTTAGAAAAGCTTGAAAACTAAATAACTAATTAGTACTAAATAGCACTAATGAAACAATAGAAAACAATAGAAATAGCACTATTTAGTACTATTTAAAGTTAGTACTATTTCACGATTTTCTAAATTGCACTCTAGTATGATAAATCTGGCTTAATTCTATTTCTTTAAAAAATGTTTTATATTCTTAAAACCAAAATCACATTTGAATCAATGAAATCACCATCATTAATGCCTGGTCCTCACTAGCAACATATTTTAGCTCAAGCATAAGCAAGATACGCAGACTCAGTAATGCATTGCTCATTAACAGTGCTTGTTTTTTGTCACACCTATTGCATAAATGGTGTCCTGAGTCTGCGTATGTTGCTTATGCTTATGTTGCTAGTGAGGACCAGGCTGAAATGTTTTGTGATGTGTAGAACCTTAATTATTATCACCGTACACCACAGTATTTACAACAAATGGACAGAGGTTTAACTAAGCTATTGCTTATATTCACAACAACAACAACATGTCATCACCATAAAGGCAAGATGGACATGCTGCAAACTCTATAAATTTAAAACGATTACATGTACACTACTGTACTTGATATATACATGTACGATGCACTTGTTATTGTCACGGACTGACTACTCTATAGGTGGTGGCAAGCTATTATCATATACATGTACAATGCACTTGTTATTGTCACTGACTGACTACTCTATTGGTGGTGGCAAGCTATTATCATATACATGTACAATGCACTTGTTATTGTCATGGACTGACTATTCTATAGGTGGTGGCAAGCTATTATCATATACATGTACAATGCACTTGTTATTGTCACTGACTGACTACTCTATAGGTGGTGGCAAGCTATTATCATAT
Organism: Actinostola sp. cb2023; assembly: GCA_033675265.1. Taxonomy (NCBI): domain Eukaryota; kingdom Metazoa; phylum Cnidaria; class Anthozoa; order Actiniaria; family Actinostolidae; genus Actinostola; species Actinostola sp. cb2023. The sequence continues at coordinate 19,928 of JAUJYZ010001584.1, read as the reverse complement.
ACATGTACAATGCACTTGTTATTGTCATGGACTGACTACTCTATAGGTGGTGGCAAGCTATTATCATATACATGTACAATGCACTTGTTATTGTCATGGACTGACTACTCTATAGGTGGTGGCAAGCTATTATCATATACATGTACAATGCACTTGTTATTGTCACTGACTGACTACTCTATAGGTGGTGGCAAGCTATTATCATATACATGTACAATGCACTTGTTATTGTCATGGACTGACTACTCTATAGGTGGTGGCAAGCTATTATCATATACATGTACAATGCACTTGTTATTGTCATGGACTGGCTACTCTATAGGTGGTGGCAAGCTATTATCATATACATGTACAATGCACTTGTTATTGTCACTGACTGACTACTCTATAGGTGGTGGCAAGCTATTATCATACAGGGGCGTAGCGTGCATATACGCACGTACGCACGTGCTGGTACAATTTAGAATCCTTAAAATATATATATATTAAAAAAAACATTAAAATATTTAAAATAAAATGAAATCTAAGACAAAATCTTAACAGCTGACGGCAGATTACTTGCTGCAAACTACTCACAGAAGGCAGGAAAATGCTATTTTGGAGACCCTATACCTCAAAATTTTTCGGGGAGCATGCTCCCGCATCCCGCTACGAGCTCGCGCCTTCGCCGCTCGTCAGATTGTGTCCCCAATAAATTTCCCCTTTCAGTCAGTCATTGTAGGCATGGCATGTATAATGATGATTGTAGTTAGTACAGTCTCAAACAAAATAAATACCAAAAAACTGGCTTCGCCTCGGGTTATTATATCGCTATATATAACGGTAGCGGTATATAACCCGTTTACATAAATCCTTTACATAACCTATACATAAATCCTTTACACAACCTCTACATAAATCCTTTGTATAACCTTTACATAAATCCCCCCATAAAACTGAGTGATAAATGCATTTTACTATGTATTTATGTAGCGAGAAAGTCCGCTGGAAAACGAAGAAAATGGTATTTCCGAGGCTCTAGATTTCTAAATTTTCAGGGGGGCATGCCCCTCGCCCCCCTAGAAGCTCACGCCTTCGGCGCTCGTTGCTATGTGCGTACATTGGAAAAAGAGCACGCTACGCCCCTGCCATATACATGTACAATGCACTTGTTATTGTCATGGACTGACTACTCTATAGCTGGTGGCAAGCTATTATCATATACATGTACAATGCACTTGTTATTGTCACTGACTGACTACTCTATAGGTGGTGGCAAGCTATTATCATATACATGTACAATGCACTTGTTATTGTCATGGACTGACTACTCTATAGGTGGTGGCAAGCTATTATCATATACATGTACAATGCACTTGTTATTGTCATGGACTGACTACTCTATAGGTGGTGGCAAGCTATTATCATATACATGTACAATGCACTTGTTATTGTCATGGACTGACTACTCTATAGGTGGTGGCAAGCTATTATCATATACATGTACAATGCACTTGTTATTGTCATGGACTGACTACTCTATAGGTGGTGGCAAGCTATTATCATATACATGTACGATGCACTTGTTATTGTCACTGACTGACTACTCTATTGGTGGTGGCAAGCTATTATCATATACATGTACAATGCACTTGTTATTGTCATGGACTGACTATTCTATAGGTGGTGGCAAGCTATTATCATATACATGTACAATGCACTTGTTATTGTCATGGACTGGCTACTCTATAGGTGGTGGCAAGCTATTATCATATACATGTACAATGCACTTGTTATTGTCACTGACTGACTACTCTATAGGTGGTGGCAAGCTATTATCATACAGGGGCGTAGCGTGCATATACGCACGTACGCACGTGCGTACAATTTAGAATCCTTAAAATATATATATTATAAAAAACATTAAAATATTTAAAATAAAATGAAATCTAAGACAAAATCTTAACAGCTGACGGCAGATTACTTGCTGCAAACTACTCACAGAAGGCAGGAAAATGCTATTTTGGAGACCCTATACCTCAAAATTTTTCGGGGAGCATGCTCCCGCATCCTGCTACGAGCTCGCGCCTTCGCCGCTCGTCAGATTGTGTCCCCAATAAATTTCCCCTTTCAGTCAGTCATTGTAGGCATGTATAATGATGATTGTAGTTAGTACAGTCTCAAACAAAATAAATACCAAAAAACTGGCTTCGCCTCGGGTTATTATATCGCTATATATAACGGTAGCGGTATATAACCCGTTTACATAAATCCTTTACATAACCTATACATAAATCCTTTACACAACCTCTACATAAATCCTTTGTATAACCTTTACATAAATCCCCCCATAAAACTGAGTGATAAATGCATTTTACTATGTATTTATGTAGCGAGAAAGTCCGCTGGAAAACGAAGAAAATGGTATTTCCGAGGCTCTAGATTTCTAAATTTTCAGGGGGGCATGCCCCTCGCCCCCCTAGAAGCTCACGCCTTCGGCGCTCGTTGCTATGTGCGTACATTGGAAAAAGAGCACGCTACGCCCCTGCCATATACATGTACAATGCACTTGTTATTGTCATGGACTGACTACTCTATAGCTGGTGGCAAGCTATTATCATATACATGTACAATGCACTTGTTATTGTCACTGACTGACTACTCTATAGGTGGTGGCAAGCTATTATCATATACATGTACAATGCACTTGTTATTGTCATGGACTGACTACTCTATTGGTGGTGGCAAGCTATTATCATATACATGTACAATGCACTTGTTATTGTCACTGACTGACTACTCTATAGGTGGTGGCAAGCTATTATCATATACATGTACAATGCACTTGTTATTGTCATGGACTGACTACTCTATAGCTGGTGGCAAGCTATTATCATATACATGTACAATGCACTTGTTATTGTCATGGACTGACTACTCTATAGCTGGTGGCAAGCTATTATCATATACATGTACAATGCACTTGTTATTGTCATGGACTGACTATTCTATAGGTGGTGGCAAGCTATTATCATATACATGTACAATGCACTTGTTATTGTCATGGACTGACTACTCTATAGGTGGTGGCAAGCTATCGTCATTATCTCCACTTAGTGCAGCTGTTTCTTCTTGCTGTTGTTGCATTTTTCGTTTTCTGTTTCTTCTGGTTTGGAGCCTTTCTTGCAATCCTTGGTCCACTCTTGCTTTATTTAATTCCTGAGCCTTCTCAAACTCTGCAATTTCTTCCTCATGTTTCTTCTTTAGCTGATCAATGTTTCCAAACAAGTCTTCTTGATTAGGAGCTGGTGCAAGCTCAGATAATGGTACTGCTTTAACACGTGGCTTAGCATCTGCAGGTTGTGCTTCAGACTCTCCTTCTGCTGCAGAAGTATCAGGTTTGTCTTCTTCACTAGCTTCTGTTGCTGGTGCAGCCTCTGGAATTTCAGCTGGTGGCTCTTCATTCTGAGCCTCTGGTTCTGGAGCCTGTTCTTCACCTTCTTCCTTGACAACCTGTCCTGGTTGTATTACCTGCTGGTCTGACACCGCAGACTCTTCAGTCTCTTTATACTCTTCTTTCTTCAATTCCATTGTCATTTCAACCCCAAGTTTCTCTTTTATGATATTCTGTATTAGTGTCATGCGTTCTTCTTTCAGTTCAAAGTACTTCACATGATAATTTTTCTTGACCTTTTCCAAATCTGGAGTAATGGTACTCTTGAGTACCTGTTCAATCCAGTTAAGCAGATTTCTGGCCTTATTAAAGTGCTCTGTAAAGGATGCATGGGCTTGGCGGTATCTTGCTGGAACTTGGACATCATGGAATATGGTGTTTAATGCACGATCTAGCTCCTACAAGAATAACAAAATGTCCAGTCAATGTCCATCATCATTAACATCATCACTACATGCATCTCTATCATTATCATCAACAAGTGAAATCCGGCTTCACCTCTCCCATGGGTGGGACCGAGCATTACAAGGCGTTCCTCATCGTTTGTCACGTCTCCAATCGCGTGACAACTCACCGACAGTTGCCTGATGAAGACCGATGGTTTCGGTCGCAACGTATACTAGCTTGTGTTGCAATTTATAAATATTCCAGTAAGTGATTCAATTTTTATTTCATTTTACCGACTGGATGACTAATAATATTCACTCTCATCATCAACAAGTATTGACATACCAATATATCATCTTGACTGTAATATGGCACTTTAATGGGCTCCAGGAACTTGTGTGTAGATCGTAAGTTTTGTATTGCAGCAACAAGGTGATTTCTAGTTTCTGCTGTCATTTGGTACTTGACCTGTGATTATGACAAAATAATAAATAATAAATCATTGTATATAGTGCAGCAAATTACATATGCAGCAAATTTATCTATTACCGCCAAGTCTTAAAATGGGCTTTTTTGTGTTAGAAGTGTCCAGTCTATCCCGGCTGCAGGAAGCCCAGGGAGAGCAAGCGAGAGTTGCTTCAATTATTTAGAGGATGCATGGGCATAAGTACATGCAGTTCATTTGAATCTAATATCAAAATGTTGTATTCTTACCAGTTGTCCCTGGACATTGTGAGACAATATCTGGCCCCATCGTTTTGCAGCCCAGTTGATCTGTGATGCTGCAGTAGCAATAAAACTACGAGCACTACTCCACTTGTAATGAGCAGACTTAACTCTTTCCTTCTTCTCTACAATTAAGTCAAACTCCATTTCAAGCTTCCACTCTTTATCACTACCATAACTGTCATTGAAAATCTTTCCAAGCAATTGCTCCTGTTTGTATTTCAGGTCCTGCAATTTCTTCCTGTCTGCCTTGATACTTGTGGCATGGCTGTTATATGCATTGTACAAATGTTTGTACTGTTCTTTCATACTGTCTAGCTCTTGCTGGGCAACTTCTTGCTTATTGAGAGCATCAAGGTATTCCTGCTGTTCCTTAGCCACTTGTGCATCATGTTGGTTTGCATTGATGAACATCGCACGCACTGATGGTTGGGTTACTTGGATGATATCTTGGTATTCCTTTATTCTATTAATAAGATAAAAACACGACTAATTTAGTTCCATTTTGATATTAACCATTTCCATAGTTATGAAGTCACTTCCTGTGATGCATGCAATGTGTACATGTGGAAACATATTATCTGGGACTGCGAAAATACAGAAAGTGAAATTCTTAATATCTAATTCCATTTAGTAATCAAGTAGTACATGTACGTACAGTTAAATAGTTTGGATTTTGACCAATAGCAACTTCAGTTCAGGAATAATAATTATATCTACTTTCAGTATAAAATATATGATATTGATGTTGTTATAGTCTTTTTGTAATGAGTGTCACTGTAATATCATGGGTTGGCCTCAGTCAGCAAGAATCTCAGAACTGGGGTGCTTACCATTTACTCAGAAAAAATGGAAATTCCCGTTTGAAAAAAAAAGGTATGGTGTCATTCCGATCGGAAAGTTCCGAAAACTCGGTCTAATGGTACACACGTCTACGGAAAAAAACGCAAAGAGTGGGAAACGTGCATTACCTCAATCGCTAGACTGAGTTTTCCGAAACTTTCCGATCGGAATGACACATACCATTTGTTTTTCCAACTGGAATTTCCGGTTTTTCCGAGTAAATGGTAAGGACCCCTGATGTACAAACTGACATTCTAAGTTCTAAAGACCGTGAAACAGCTTTGACTACTAGATTGGTGGATTGATGAATTCATATATGGATGAATAATATTTATTGTTAGTAGTATTTACAGCTAACGTGTTAGTATGTTAAGGTTATTACACAGTTATTACAACTTTTGTCCCAGTGCAACCTATGTGTCCAGGGGGATACTCAGGGGTATCAGTTACGGGGAGGTGCGAAGACCTTTTTGGGGTTTGAAATTCGCGGCTTGGGACTTTTTTGGGGTTAGCAATTTTCTGGTGGCCTTTTTTTGATATAAAGATTTTGGCAAGGACTTTTTTGGGGTTGATAACAATGATATCCTCGCATTATCTTGGTGTTTTTAATTTTTTGGGGGGTTACGTTCTGGACAGTTGGACTTTTTTTGGGTCATGTTTTTGCATAATGGACTTTTTGGGGGTTAGCCTCATTCACACCTCCCCATCACTGATACCCCTGAGTACCCCCCTGGGTATATGTGATTATGGTTGGTTAATTAAATAGCAATTTTAATTGTAATTTACTGCATGTACTGCAATACAATACTTTATTTAACATGGGTTCTACACTTAGTTCCATGCTAGTTTTAATACAGGTAGTCCACCTAATTGACGACTCATATTCATAATATTCATAAGCGGGCTTAGCCTCGAATCCAGGAGTTGTTGTTTTGTTGTTCTAATTTCTGCTTTTGTTTTCTATCTCAGAAGTGAGGCTAAGCCCGCTTATGAATACCCTGGTTCCAGAGGCTCCGCGAAGCGGCGTCCTGCAAGCTGCAAAGCAGCGAGAAAGAAAATCAAAGCCTCTGGTCGCGGCCGTTACGAATCTCACTTTCATGCAGACACCTAATCAATAACAGCCGTCAAACATGTCAAATGCAATCGACCAATCAGTACTTTTGTAAGAGGATCCCCGTTCGCTGATTGATCAATTGTATTTGACATGTTTGACGGCTGTCATTGATTAGGTGTCTGCATGAAAGTGAGATTCGTAACGGCTGCGACCAGAGGCTTTGATTTTCTTTGTCGCTGCTTTGCAGCTCGCGGGATGCCGCTTCGCGGCGTACATCATATTATAGAGCTTAACAAAGCCTCTGGAACCAGGGTAGCTTATGAATATTATTTAAAGTGCATATGACACAATTTTTTTTATTTCATTTTATAACATAGATTAGTGATGGAAATAATAATATCACATAATTTTTGTGATATTATAAATTTTAGAGATATTTGTGAAAAACATGTTGCGAAGTGTGACATCACGTTGTTTGATCGCACCCTGGTTTCATTGAAATCATGGCAAATATCGATCGCTTTTTGTGCTAGAAAACGAAAAGAACAACAAACAATTTGAAGTAGATTAAAAGTACAGATATAATACTTTAATCACCCAAAAAGTTCTAAGAAACTTTACCTGTTTATGTTTTTGTCTTATGGTCGGACAAAAGTATGACTATTTTGATATTTTTGAGGCTCTTCAAACAAAGTGACGTCATTAACAGCGGATGTATTTTTCGAAAATATCTTTCAAAGCAATCATTTCACAGAAAATTGATTATGTTTTCTTTGATTCTACCAATAATCTGCATAATTGAGGCCAATAAAAATTTTCATGTCATATGCACTTTAAGAGTCGTCAATACTACGGTAAATATATATAAACTAATATACAATTTACATGCCCATATAAAGGCTGTCAAAATGTGTATTATTACATTTCAATTGTGTTCTGAAACATTACATTTTGAACTCTCCTTGACAGCTGAATTACATTTCAAGTCTTTAATCAATTCTTATCCAATGAGAGGAGAGAATTTTAATATTGCCAAAATTTCAAGTCTGGTTGCCATTATTGTCACTGATGAAATGTATACACTTGGTGGCTTGATTAAACTATAGCTATATAACTAGCTTAACACCTTTTTGTAGAACCATTCTGTGCTGTACCAGTGATTGAATGTTCCATATGCTTTTATATGTCAAGAATTTCAATTTTATTTCCAATCGTAATATTTGTTTCATTTATCCATTTATTCTCATTTTCTAATGGTTTTTCAAAATTTGTGTAAAGAGGGAAAAAATACATTTCATTTAACTACTGTTTATTGATTCATAAATTATGGAACCATATTATAAAAACATAAAGCCAGCAACATGGAACTCTGCCACCTCGATCTATGTACAGTTTAATCTCGATCACACCTGAGCTATATATAGATTGTGTAGTTTCTACAAAACTTAAATTTGAGTGACAAATTAACTGCAAGTCCCTATATATACTTACGTTTGGCGTTTCAATTCCTCCACTTTACCTCCCTGGCTTTCCAAAGCTTTGTGAAGCTCCAGTAATCTCTTGTATTCAGCATGAATGATATCTTGATACTTGTTTTCTAAGTCTTTTATCTCAGTTTCTAGCTCCACAAAACTCTTTAATACTTCTTCGGTAAAGTTTGGCTTTTCTTGGACGTCTGTCTCGTTAGCATTTTCATTGTCAGGTTTGGTGTCCGAGGCCTCAGCTGCTTCGGACTCTTGTGGCGCACTGACTGGTTTCCCGTCAACTTGATCTTGCTTATCTTTATCCTTGTCGTGTTTAGATTGAATGCTGCTGTTGCTACTGCTACTACTACTGCTACTTGATGAATCTCGCTTTTTTTTAGCGGGTTTCTCGTCATCAATGTTCTTTGGTGAGGCATCAACGTGGTTGTTGTTCGGAGGACCAGGTTCTGGCTCCGATTTTACGTTCCCGTTTGGGATATTGTTGTTCTGTTGAGGAGCTACTTCCCGAGAGCTTCCACATCCCATTTTGACTGTATCTTGATATATTTTGCGACAACCAAATCGAATGAACGATGACAGTATACAGACATGCAATTCGATTCACACGTTCATCACGCACAATGAATGATCTAGCTACAGCTAGTTCTCAAATAAGTTACTGCTTCTCATTCAAGTACTGATTTTTCCAAAGTATCACAGACACAGATACCCTGTCGGAATTTTCGTTCAAATGATCCTGAACGATAAACCACTTACAGTTCACGGCTATGAACAAGGAACGTATAGCAAACACGGACGGTACACGAAGAGATTCGTACTGTTGTACTGATCTCTGTCTGTCCGTGGTAGACCACCGTGAGAGTGATTCACCTCTAACAGTATAATGGAGATGGTTGTCTTCAATGGAAGTACAAATACTGAAACTTGAGACCGAGAATTTGTCTGTAAATGGTTTATAAGTTGTGTCCAGTTCGTACGTCGTCCTGTTATTTATCGAGGTTGCCATGCAACATGTCAACAAAACAAGATCCATATGTGTATTGGTTGACAAAAGCAGATTAATACCACAATGGAGAGCTGATTTAGCATTGAATTTTAGCCTTTAACATCCAGGATACTTGAAGTGTCGATTATAAACAATACAAGTGTTGTAAACATGTCCCATTATCGGTTGTTATAGTAACCTTGGCCCACGATTCACCGGAATAATTTAATTAAAACATCTTGACCAAAACAGTCCGTTAAGCCTTCTTTAAGGGTGGACTAACATATTTATTTCGACTGTTGCTAAGGAAAATTTGAAACCTCAAAAAAATCGTAAAATTCAAAGAGCAGAGAAGGGAATTATAGGAAGTGATTTTTGTCAGAGCATGACGTCACCAAATGACGTCACAATGACGTCATCAAAACAGAAAACGCTCTTTTTTTCCAAGGATTTATAAGATACTGTAAATCTATGATTATACACTTGTTCTACAACACAAGGAGCAGACAACTGAGCATGGATTTGGTATTTAAATGAAAAATGATTTTTTTATGGACGTTTTTCGAGCTGTTTTTAAGAATTAAATTCCATAACTTGTCATATTGTCTTCAGTTTTTAAAAAGCATGCTTAGCAATGTTGACTAGGTCGTTGTTGATATTCTAGGTTAGAAAAAAATAACCCTCAGTGAACGTGCTTGAAAATTTTGAAGGTTTTTGAAAACGAGAATCTGCGCATGCGCAGTGAAGTCTTGTTAAATTTACCGTTCTTTTTCAGCATTAAATTGATGGATTTCGGAAAAGAATCCTACGAAAATGTTTAGACAGTTCTCTATTCTGTCATTTGGCATAAAAAGTATTATGCAGCAAAGACGTTTTGATTTTCCTGTTGTACCCAAGCAGGAGATGCGCGAATTGTATGACTTTCAATTCATAAATTGTATGCTTGCTCATTTCTGCTAAAACGAAATTTAAAACCCCTAGAGAGAAGTAGGATGTTTAACAAGGCTATAAAATATCAAAATTTCAGAAAAAAATCCTCAACAAAGCTAAAGAATTGAAGACATGTAAAACCCCATAGCAACGCGGTTGCATAGTAACGAAATATGTTAGTCCACCCTTAAACAGACTATTTTCGGGCGTTCAATTTCCCTGATCGTTTTCGAGTACTCACCACATTTTTTATCAGGGGAAAAAACAAAATCAGAAGCAAACTGGCTTTTTGTCCCGTATATATATACAGTACTTCAGTGGAAGAGATAGAAGCCGGATAGATTGCGTGACGAGCTCTTTCCGAATCTGTCCGCACTCGGGTTTCTATGGTCGTCCGAATGTTTCAAAATCCGCTAAATAAAAATCGCTGTCGCTAAAAATGAATTCGTTGTCGCTAAATAGTAATCGCTGTTGCTGAATAAATATCGCTGTCGCTAAAAATGAATTCGTTGTTGCTAAATAGTAATCGCTGTCGCTAAAATGAAAATCTCCGTTTTGTCATTCAAAAGCTGCAATCCGTAAAAAAATTAACAGTCTAAAAATGTCGCTAAAAATGAATTCGTTGTCGCTAAATAGTAATCGCTGTCGCTAAAATGAAAATCTCCGTTTTGTCATTCAAAAGCTGCAATCCGTAAAATATTAACGGTCTCTATTTCAAAATAAAATTCGCTGTCGCCAAAAAGTGAATTCGCTGTCGCTAAAAATCATGCAGGCGCGCTAAAAATCCCCGTGTAGGGGTTGGTGGTGTGTGATACGGTCGTCATCCGTTGTCTTACAGCTTATTCAAGGTACTTAAAACATCTAATTATAGGATACATGTAAAATCAAATGCTTCGAGAACTATATATGTACATTCCTTTTTGTTTCTACTGACGTAGAGCAACAATCTTTTTTAGCCGAATAAGACATTTAATCAGCAGCTGGGTTTCATGTCGTGTTGCCAAAATGTCGGACAGTTCGAGTTTGTCAGTATTTATTAGATCAATAGAAGCTTTATTAGATGATGTAGAGAGGCTGTCTGGAACCCAAAATCCTAATGTTATCGACAACTAGCATCATAAGTCGTCTTCAATGTACGACCGACACAACAAATCAGTTGATGCACCCGGCGATCTGTGACACAAAATGACTTATCGTCACTATATCAGTACTTGTTGGCCATTCTCGAGAGATGGCAGAATCATTCTAGCAGAATGAATCACTGTTGCACCGTTTCTGCTATTGCAAATAACCGGCAGATTTCCTGTGATCAAAAGGCCACAAATATACATTAGTCACATTAGTGGCGAACAAATCGAGTCCCGGCTACGCATCATTGGCTTTACATGGAAAGCTATCTCTGTCATGCTCTGTGTATCCAGATCTACGTTATGGCGTAGATGTCACCAGTTAGATATATGTCATCAACGTTACTCGGAAATAAACGACGAAGAACTCGATGGGGTTATGCGTGATCTAGCCTGCCGCACATCCAAACTCTGGTTTCAGGACCATCCTGAGGGGTCACCTCAAGAGACTAGGTATCGTAGTTCAACGGGAAAGGGCTCGATTATCTATGATTCGAGTTGATCCTATAAACGTGTGCATGAGACGCATGAGAGTGATAAAACGTCGTTGTTAATACAGCGTCCCAGGCCCAAATGCCCTTTGGCATATTGACGGTCATCATAGCCTGATTAGATGAAGCATTTGATTTTACATGTCTCCTATAACTAGATGTTTTAAGTACCTTGAATAAGCTGTAAAGAATCTCTAAAATCTCTGTAAGTGACAACGGATGACGACCACGTGCACGTTTACGATTTAACCATCATGCCTCGTAAATCCGTATCACACACCACCAACCCCTACACGGGGATTTTTAGCGCGCCTGCATGAATTTTAGCGACAGCGAATTCACTTTTTGGCGACAGCGAATTTTATTTTGAAATAGAGACCGTTAATATTTTTACGGATTGCAGCTTTTGAATGACAAAACGGAGATTTTCATTTTAGCGACAGCGATTACTATTTAGTGACAATGAATTCATTTTTAGCGACAGCGATATTTATTCAGCGACAGCGATTACTATTTAGTGACAATGAATTCATTTTTAGCGACAGCGATATTTATTCAGCGACAGCGATTACTATTTAGCGACAACGAATTCATTTTTAGCGACAGCGATTTTTATTTAGCGAATTTTGAAACATTCGGACGACCATAGGTTTCTGGGAGTGTCACTGCATCCAAATTTGTCCGGCGCTCCGAAGTCACCCGGCGCCATAGGCAGCCCAACCATTCCTTTTGAGGCTACTAAATAATGAAATAAAAATGATATTTGCGTCTTTTTTGATGGGTTTCCTGTGGTAGTGCGCGCGTGCGCAATACGTATTATGTATAAGCTTACGGTTTTCCTAAGAACGTAAGTATCGCTTCCGAGTGCTTACAAATTGTACGAACTCCGATGTTTGTTATTCATTCAACTTATGATTGTGGTGACATGCATAATATTTAGCTTAGTTTCGTATTATTCACAGTATTAC
>JAUJYZ010001584.1:0-2500 GCA_033675265.1 Actinostola sp. cb2023 | reverse complement strand
TGACAACGTACAACGCCAATCGGACGGCACAGTTCCACCAATGAACGTTACAATTTTGTGATTCAATACTGTTTGAAAGACATTTTTTCGAAATGAATTTTTCCCCGACATTTTACAAGTAAAATACAGATAATAATATTTACAACAATGTCCAGAAATCATCCAGTTACCTCTAGGTGTATAAATACATATGTAGTGAGTTGGTCGATTTCAAGAGTATTTTAGCGAGGCAAAGGTTATGGTTTAAACTATGTAGTGCTAATTGTTCAACTTTTACGAACATTGGCCGCCGTATATACTGAGCTTTTGAGGTCGAAGCAGAAATCGGGACACGACGGGAACGCTGACATCATTTGCTGCAATGTTTAATTGAAAATCACTTTAATATACGTGCATACGTACCGGCCGTTACATCCGATTTCTAACCGCTAAACTGCGTCACTGTGAATTATATATCATATAATCGTACTGTTTAAAGTCTGTTTGCACTGTTTATAGAATTAATACTTGTAAGAAGAGAAAACAAAACAATATTGCTGGAGTCTGTTTGAACAACTAAATGTATACACACGTGTGAACGCGTCAACATGCTGCGAAGCACGTAATCGATAAATAAACTGATTATAAGGTGATTATAAGCCACCATACTGTTCACATGGTTTTTATTTACAGAGTTTTATGGGTTTTTAATCAGCCTTCTCTTCATGGGGTGATTGTGAGTCTCTGAGCCTCATTATGCAAATTAATCACATCTTTATGGAGATATTTCGGAGTATTAAACATATTCCTACTAAGAAATAAATTCTGCGTTAAACTCTGCGATTTGTTGCATTCCACTGTCGAGTAATACATTAATTATACTAGTATTGTCATGTGATACCAGACGTTCATCTTCTAAATTTGAGGTTTTATTCAAATTTCTGTAAATCAGTTTGCTATTGCAATGTTTGAATATCATTACTATTATATTACATATACAGCAATCAAGCAAATTTGTCCAGGATTCAAATCTGGACAATGCAGATGAAGTCTTGTTGTTACAAACTAACAGTCTAACATTTCCAGGGTGTAGGAGTCTGGAGACACTTTAATATGGCTTGAGACCATGTAGTGATTCAGCCATGTATGGATGAATTGTTAAGATTCGATTAAGATGTTTAAGAACAAGTGGTCTAATAGATTGACCAATGGACACTTGTTCACTGGTCGAAAATCAGCCAATTACAGACCAAATCAACCAGCCATAAGGTAAGAAATTCAAACTCTTTGAAGATTATATGCAGAAGATCATTATTATTATTATTATTATTATTATTATTATTATTATTATTATTATTATTATTATTATTATTATTATTATTATTATTATTATTATTATTATTATTATTATTATTATTATTATTATTATTATTATTATTATTATTATTATTATTATTATTATTATTATTATTATTATTATTATTATTATTACGCTATACAAATAAATAGAGGTTATTAGTCGGTTAAGCATCTAATACGGCTGTGTATTTTTACGAGTCATTTGGTATTTTGGCGAGCCTTTAGGCGAGCCAAAATACATGACGAGTAAAAATTCACAGCCGTATTAGATGCTTAACCGACTAATAAGTTGTTTATTATATTTTTTGTCAAAGAAACTAGCTATTTTGGTGAAAGAAAAAAACAACAAATTACAGTGAAATTTCTGTACGAGCGCGCGCTAGCCAAAACTGTCAATTTCTCGCACGCTGATTGGTTAATTTTCATCACACGATTCTACATGAATGACTGGAAAGCCAGTTTGAAGTAACTACCCAAAATATGGTCCCATATTTCGCGCGTTCTTGTGCATATTTCGTGCGTTCTTTGACAAAAACTATAATAAACATTATTATTATTATAATTATTATTAATTACATAATTGTCGTCAGGTTGAAATCATGAATCATAGCAGCTAAATTGACTGCATTAGGATGTCTGGGAAAGCAGTAAATGAGCCATGTTTTATTCAGATGAAAGAAATACTCTCAATGTTTTCAAACTTCAAGTATAGAGTTCAGTTGGTCATACCTCTCATGTTTGTTGATCTGATGATGACTATGCAATTATGTATATACTAATTTTTAGATTGCAAAACTTATTTGTGAAAGTCGTCTGAGAACAGTTTGAGTCAGATATTTGTGCCTGCATGCATGTCATAATATAATAATAATAATAATAACTTTATTATAGTCTCAAACTTCTAGTTTGTCACAAGTGCCAAGACTAATCGGGGAGACATAAACTCAAAAGATAAAATGACTAAATAAACTATAGAAAAAACTTGCAGGATGTGAATTAAAATTCACTTCTCAGAGACAATGGAAAGAGTTTTTGGTAAGGAAAAGCCCAAAACTTGTTATTATACCATGGTACATGACTGCTTTGAGAATTATTAAAATACGAGAATGTAGTTTGCATGCATAATTAATTCCTCTCAGTTGGCTTTTTTTCATCTTTTTTA
>JAUJYZ010000110.1:0-56130 GCA_033675265.1 Actinostola sp. cb2023 | reverse complement strand
GTACATTTGTACATGTACATTGTACCATCGACGCATAAGGCTTAACCTGAGTTTCAGGTCCAACGGGAAATAGGAGGGGGAGAGGAGGAATGGGGCGAGCGTAAGGGGAAAAGGTGGGCCTGACACCAATCCTACACAGAAGTTGTGTTGTTCGCCTGTATTTTGGGCAAAATGCTGATTGGACGAAGAACAATGAAATGTAAAAACCGGAAGTCAACATTGCAAATCTGACCGTTGTCTGTCGATGCAGCGATCTTGAATTTTCAAATTAGCTTGAAGTTTTTATATATTTTATTTCTCTCATCGAAGAAGAGACATAATGTTTCTAAAGTCGAATGTGAGGGAGCTTTAAGCACGGACTTTAGAAGTACTACTGATTCACAATCTCATGTTCGCGTCCCCTGATAGAATTTATACGCGACCGTTGGGAAACGAGACTGACATGTACTACACTGATAAAGAATGCGGTTCCATACAGTTAACGGGATCTCAAACATACAGCAGATTCAGGTTGAGCGTTTAACGGCGACGTTTGTCGCGATCGTTGTGACAGTTTGAATGTTCATGAGTATCGAAAAACATTCACTGAAAGGTTGTTTTGCATAAAATCTCAAAGCTAATTAGCCGAAAGATGTTTATCTCTTGAGAAAAACTAAACAACACAATCTTGTCAATGATACCGACTCTCAAATCGGACGACAAGGTCTTTCCAGATACGATCTTCCTTTGCTATTTAGTCTCCACTTCTGAAACAAATAACTTTTCGCCTTCAACGTTTTTTTCTGAGACAAACATTGTCTCTCCGATACCTAGAAACGTCTGGCATTTCACTTGACAACGTATAAACATTCAAACTGTCTCAACGATAAACGCTCAAACTGAATCTGTATTTTTGTTTCGATCGAAATTGAATCTTTCAAATCCAGTACGGTGTAGGGATACGTGATGTACATATCTTGTATTCATCAAGTTTTGACAGTTGTGACACGTCAATTTTCAAACCGGAAGAAATTGTGATTGGCTAATATTGTGGGGGAACTTCACGAAGGTCATAAGGGGCGGAACAGGTTCTGTATAGCATTGGTGTCAGGCTCTCATTTTCCCTTTCCCTTTCCCCCTTCCCTTTCCTTTCCCCTCCTCCTCTCCATCCCCTTTGAGCCTGAAACTCAGATTACATAAGGCTATATAATGGTCTCTGAAAAACACTGGGTCATGGCAAAATCTGAGCGAGTCTTGCAATCTCAGCATTCCAGGAAATAGTCTTGGATTCCTGATTTCATTAAAATCAATATGTGGCTCAAAATCTCGATTTTTTTAATTTCGGGGGGTGTGGTTTGATCTGGGGTTTCACTTGAGATAATGCCCGGCCATACCAATCGATAATTCCGATAATCGATAATAATCAATAACAATCGATAATAATCGATACCAATCAATCAATTAATATTGGAAATCGATGAAAATCGATCACGTAAAATTGTATGAGTATCGATTTTCATCGATCATCATCGATTTCTATCGATTTTCAACGATGCTCAGAAATCCTTCAGACATGGTAAAGATTTGTTGATAGTGCAGTAGCTGAACTGACGATCTGTTGTTCGCTACAGTTGGTGATTGTGCTTCACCAAATTACATGTATTTAAATCACGTATCATATTCGCTGTGGTGAATTTTTGGAATCAATGATAAATATTTGATATGAAACGATAATAATCGATATAATTGTTGTAGTTCAAATTGGATTCTGGTACAATTTGTTTTGAACTGGTACAATTTGTTTTGAACTGTTACAATTTGTTTTGAACTGGTACAATTTGTTTTGAACTGGTACAATTTGTTTTGAACTGGTACAATTTGTTTTGAAGTGGTACAATTTGTTTTGAACTGGTACAATTTGTTTTGAACTGGTACAATTTGTTTTGAAGTGGTACAATTTGTTTTGAACTGGTACAACATGTACAATATGTAGTACCTTGGGGTTAGGTTTAGGGTTATGGATAGGGAAGACTTTGTATTTCATTAAAATCATGAAGTACATGTACCTTGGGGTTAGGATTAGGGTTAGGGATAGGGAAGACTTTGTATTTTATTATAATCATGAAGTACATGTAGGCTTAGGGTTAGGTTTACATGTAGGGTTATGGATAGGGAAGACTTTGTATTTCATTAAAATCATGAAGTACATGTACCTTGGGGTTAGGATTAGGGTTAGGGATAGGGAAGACTAAATGTATTTTATTGCTATATACAGTGTATAGTAATCAAGTACCTTGGGGTTTATAGGTTTAGGGTTAGTATTGGGGTAGACTTGGTAGGAATGAATACAATCTGCTTCGTTCTACTAGAGAGCAAGACAGGTACATATGTACGTTCGAGTATGTGTTAATGTGAATACAAGCTGCTTCGTTCTACTATACTATGAGAGCAAGACAGGTACAGTACCGCTTAAATGTAACTTCCCCTAACGCGCGCGTCGCGGGCGATTAACGAGCGCGTATTCAGCGCGTAACAAGCGCGTATTCAGCGAGCGCATCCAACTCATTACCTGGATGGCTGAGCAACGTGTGTAGCCACGCGGAACGACAAGCCAGTAAAGTGTACTTCTAACTTAAGTGGACAAGTTTTGACTTAGTATTAATCAGTTTGTTATTGTTGATCTGATAAATTCAAACAACTTACAGAGAGATTTGAAAGCGTAAAGCAAGAGACGCTAACTTTGACTTGCCGGTAATGATTCCTTGCATTCCCATGAGCAACACTTTTAGGAGACACCATGTGAATGAAAAGTTCATGAGCAATACGTATATTGCTTACATGTATCAGTCAAATTAGTTAATATTAAGTCTCTCGACTAGAGAACTAGTTCGTTTTTACCGAGAATGAAGGGAGGGGTGGGTACCAGGAAGTCGTCTAGTTCTTTTGAGAACCCCCTAAAAAAATCCAAGTCAAAGTCCCAAAAATAAAATCCCTTTTAAGAATGCCAGATTGTACCAGTTCAAAACAAATTGTACCGGTTCAAAGCAAATTGTATCATTTCAAAACAAATTGTACCAGAATCCATATTGAACTACATGTGCAACATACATTTGTACAGTGTAATCAAGGACACTTGGGTTGTGAGTATCGATTATCATCGATTACCGATATCAATCAATACTAATCAAATGATTATTATCGATTAATATCGATGAATTCGATTACTTTCCGATGATCGATTTTTATTGATTGGTATGGCCGGGGATAATGGTATACTGATGAAATGATATGCAACCAAACTTACATTGTTGTATTGTGTGGGCCACTTGTGATCTCCTGTTACCTTGTTGTAGATAAACAGAGTCTGTCCTGACTTACATTGGTATTCTGTCCATTCAGTATCCATTTGGGTGGACTGCATAGTGTTTAAATACTAAATGAACGAAATGGACAATTACAACTTTTGCCTGACGATTGCAAACTTTCTCCTTCTCGATCAGACAGACGTACAACAATCATCCACCAAACCTACCTTGACTACTTCTTCAGTATTGAAAACAAAGCCTGAGAAACGTTCAACTGTACACGTAAGACCGTAGCAACTATGAATGATGTCAAAGGTGGGATAACAAGATATTTAGAGTGAGTAATCACTGACGCTCGAACTTCAAACTTCCTTCGACTCACAGAAAACAGCAGGCGTCACTGGACAGTGGACTGGAACGAGCCTCGTTTGGATGAAACGAAAATATGAACAAAAATACTCATCAATTTTATATAAAACAACATCATTTGTGTTGATAAGAAAGTTTTACATGAAAAGAAAATGTAGGTTTTTCTTTACAACGAAAGAAACGGATTGAAAACGAAAGTCGTCCGTGTTTGTATCGTGAGTGAATAGCTTGGGCTTCCTGTGGTTTATGGCCCGCGATACAATAGGTCAGTATTGTCTACGACAAGATTTGTTGATATGAAAACCCTTTGAATGCTTTTGTTGGTGTCTACATAATACAGGTAATGTGTAGTAATGTGGTTGTGATTTATGTTGGAATCGATTCTTTGATTCAAACCCTAAAATAAAAATATGCTCGTGTCTCTGATTCATCGATCTGAGGGCTGTGTTTAATACCGGATGTGCATGTTAGGTTTAGGGTTTCTGCATGTACTTGACATTCATATGAATTATGTTTCAGATTGCGAGGAAAAACTATGGACTCTATAAACATCAAGAGTAGTGATTATAACAGGGAGTTAATCAACGACGAAAAGTCATCCTCAGAATGATGAGATCAATGTGTGAATGACGGCTCTGTAGATAACAATATCAACTGTGTTGGAGGGAAGCCATTCAAATGTTCCTCTTCCCGTGAGGAATTGCAGTCTGATGGCCTCGATTGCTGTGGAAATGTGGTGTCCATAAAAACAGAAACTGAATCTGACTGGGTTGAGAAACGTTGTAAATCAGGAGAATTGCTCTACCACTACAACAAAGTTAGTGGAGAAAAGCAATGGCCATCAGGTGTTGCTCACAGGGTATCTGATGTAAGTACAGTGTACATTTACAAATGTATGTACATGTATGGTTTGCTCAATGGTTAACGGAAATCTATATCACCATAAAAAAGAGTACTTAACTTCAGTCTTCTGACAAAGGGCTAATGGCCGCTCGAAACATCAGTAAAGTTAAGTACTCTTTTTTATGGTGTTATAGTGTTTATCATATTAATTATACACCGACACAGCCCATACTGCACAACGTACATGTATGTAGTGTTACTTGCTAGTTTCCATCCATAAGTACTGTATGTTTTGTATTTAACCCACCTACAAATGTACATGTACACACACAGGGGGTCTGAGAGGTGGATACAAATGGACCATCGATGCACCTACAATGTTTCGGTTGGGATCCCTGTGGTACAGACAAGTAAGAAACACCAAGCAATACCACAGGGAATCCACAATAGTATAAAGTTCAATTCTCCCAATTAACTAGTTTCGAGTTGTTAAGAGGCTGTCCGCCTAAGGATCGACCACTCAATTTTAGCCAAAGCTCGGATTTCCTTTACATTTTCCACACAAAACAAGGTTGATATATAACTTAAGAAATTATATATTATTTGTCTCTGCTCTCTCAAAATTTGTTGAGATATGGGGTTCGAAGTCCTCTGTACCCAAACCCCTGAAAATCAGTCTTTGAAAAAATCAAAATTAGGTCATTTTTAGGAGTCTGTCATATAGCGAATATTAATCTGAGCTGCATAATGAATCAACAACCTACAACTACTGAAACTGGTTGAAAAATGTTCTGATATGAAGGTTATATTTGGCATCCTTAAAATGTTTCAATGAGCTTGATTTTACAAGAACATATCAGCTACAATCTAAATTTGAGCATAATCAATTTGAAACAAAATTTATCGACAGCATTTTTAATTATGACTTTTTTAGTAAAAATAGAATGAATGGTGGACAACAAGAGCAAAGTAAACACCTCATCGTGTATGACTTGAGCTCACATTTTCCGATATCATTGCAAGCGATTTCTCTCAACTTTTCCAGAAAAGTAGTTCAATATCATTGCAACAATTCAAGTCTAAAATTGAGTTTTAATACACCAGATTTACTTGGATTTCATGTGATTGATTTAATTGCTTTATTTACGCTTGAATTATTTACTCAAAAACTTTAATCGAAGATATCTCAAAAACGCTCTCACAAAATTTGCTTATATTCACTAGGACTAGAGACAATTATGTTCACTATAAGATCACAAGAGCATTTTCCCAAAATAATCCTACAATCTATAGAAATCGAGAATATGTAAAAAGAGGAATTCTCTTTCAGCGTTGCCATAGTAATGCCAATCTCCATAAAACATACTTCATTAGAAACTTTGATCTTTCTGTAACAAGGTTGTAATACTCAATTTACCATTAGATCGTTCACAAATGCACAATTGTGTTTCAAACGCAAGAGGTACATTGTACATGTATTAAAACCCAATCGAGTCACCTTAATGGCAATGAAATCTCAAGCTCTGTATAGTTTAGATTTTAATTCGACATCGCCTCAGACAATGCATTGTAATGACATTAATTATAATTTTTATTAAGGCTTGTACATGTAAACATATATATTTTTGAAATTAGTCAGTGTAACATCGATATAACATTTTTTTAATTTTTATATTAGTTATTTTAGAGTAGAAATTTAATTATAGTAGTAATTTAATTAGTATTTATAGTATATTATTTATATATATATATATAGCGAATTTTTATATTTTTTTCATTGCATTTGTACACGATTTTAGCTACATTTTATATTTTTATTTTTTATTTTCATTGCTTTGTACACGACCCCACAAGCTTTTTAGCTTTAATTTTAATCGTGTATAAATAAAGTTATTGTATTGCATTGCATTGCATTGCATTGCATTGCTTTGCTTGCCTTGCCTTGCCTTTGCTTGCCTAAATTTCAATTATTATTATTATTGCCTTGCCTTGCATTGCATTGCATTGCATTGCATTGCATTGCATTGCATTGCATTGCATTGCATTGCATTGCATTGCCTTGCATTGCATGTATTGTATTGTTGTATTGTATTGTATTGTGTAGTATGTAATTGTAAACATTAAAGATTTTGCCGCCTCTGCTCGGCCACTTGTAGGAGTGTACATGTACATGTAAATGTAGGATGCCACATTTGAAATACACACGTCCGAATCTCTCCTTGTTCGCTGTACTCTTTCTGATTTATTTCGGATAAAATGTTTCGGATATCCTCTTTCAATGCTTTAATGTTCTTCTCTAATTCACAGAGTAGACACTTACATCCACGCCAACTGCGGTTTTGATCAGCCCTCTGATATCGAGCGAAGAATTCGTCTGGTTCAATAAAAGCCGCTCTCTGATTGACTGCTTTATGACAATTGCTTCAATCTAATTGGCTTTTCGCAAACAATCGGGAATGGAATGTATCGCTCAGATGAGCAGATGTTTGTGGGTGGCAGCGTTGCGTGCATGATGGAACTAAAAATGAATAATACGAGGGAGGCTACAAGTTTTTTAGTGTCTTGATATTATGATGTGCTAATCCTCATCAAATAAAAAACTATTATTCTTGATATATTATTTATACAAAAGTCATGTCAAGATCTTACATGATATCGCGCCATGATCATTTATAAGATCTTGTAGATTCCTGAAAGACTTAATTATGGTACCCAAGATCTGTCATGATCTTGTCAACATCTGATACACGTAGTCTCTCTAATCTCCTTTGGAATCCCTGTCTTACAGAAGGGAGGATACACCACAGGGATCCCATCATTAATTGACTTTACTGTGTTACATTGTACCCCATGACACACCACAGGGAACCCATCATTATTTGACTTTACTGTGTTACAGTGTACCCCATGACACACCACAGGGTACCCATCATTATTTGACTTTACTGTGTTACAGTGTACCCCATGACACACCACAGGGAACCCATCATTATTTGACTTTACTGTGTTACAGTGTACCCCATGATGACACACCACAGGGAACCCATCATTATTTGACTTTACTGTGTTACAGTGTACCCCATGACACACCACAGGGAACCCATCATTATTTGACTTTACTGTGTTACAGTGTACCCCATGACACACCACAGGGTACCCATCATTATTTGGTGTTACTGTGTTACACACCACAGTGTACCCCATTATTTGACTTTATTACAGTGTACCCACACAGGGGGACCCATCATTATTTGTAATAACTGAACAATAGCTGATATCGAAGTTACACTCCAATGTTTCTGAACAACGGTTTCAAGTCGAGGCTATCGGGTCTGAACAAAAAAACTTGACCCCATAGCCTCGACTTGAAACCTTTTTTATTAATATATACATTGATGTCAGGTTGTTATTGTACTTCATTTCAGGGTTCAATAGAATACAACATCATATTTGGTCAACCAATAATATACACAGATGATTATGGCTGTAGTAATGGCTGTTCTTCTATGTACATCGATACAGGTTTAACTGACAACAACATGGATGATGCAAGTCAACCACATCCAACAATTGTAGGTGATAGTGGTCATAATTCAGTTAATGCAGTTGATGGGAATTCGTTGAAAAATGCTTCTGCTGTCCACGTGGATGAACGTTTTTCAATTTTGAGTATTTTAGAGGAATTAGATTTACCCTCTGAAAAGGAATCAGTTGAAAACAGCACTCAAGCAACAGATTCACCCACCGATGATGTTAATTCACGTTCTCAAGAGATTGTCGAAAGTCAAAGTCACCTTCATGGAAATGGCAAACACACTGGAAAAGGCAAACACTGTGATAAAAAGTATAGAAAACACCATTTGGATGTTCAGAATTACTGTGATAAAAATGTTCTTACTGTGATAAAAAGTTACAGAACACCAGCATCTCAGATCTCATCTCAGAATTCATACTGGGTAGAGAAAGCCTTTATCTGCAAAGTCACACTGGAGAGAAGCCATTCCAATGTTCTTACTGTGATAAAAAGTTTGGCCAGAAAAGCCATCTCACTGATCATCTCAGAATTCACACTGGAGAGAAGCCATACAAATGTATTTATTGTGACATGACATTTCGGTACAGAAAGACCTTTAGATTGCATCTGCAAAGTCACACTGGAGAGAATCCATTCCAATGTTCTTACTGTGATAAAAAGTTTGGCCAGAAAAGCCATCTCACATCTCATCTCAGAATTCATACTGGAGAGAAGCCATACAAATGTTCTTACTGTGATAAAAAGTTTGGCCAGAAAAGCCATCTCACTGATCATCTCAGAATTCACACTGGAGAGAAGCCATACAAATGTCTTTATTGTGACAGGACATTTAGGCACAGAAATTCCCTTACAAGGCATCTACAAAATCACACTTGTAAGAAGCCATTCTGACAATGTTCTTACTGTGATAAAAAGTTTGGCCAGAAAATAAATCTTACATCTCATCTTAGAATTCACACTGGAGAGAAGCCATACACATGTCTTTCTTGTGACAGGACATTTCGGTACAGAACATCCATCACAATGCATAGTTGCTGCGAGCCATTAGACGAGTACTGCGAGTAGCCAGGGACACTAATATTGGGATCCCTGTGTTTTATGTTGCGTTGCTATTTAGTCAGATCACGGACGAAATGATAATATTAAATCATGAGTGTTTGAATATGTGTCGTTTGGTTTTAACTACAGATTTAATAAATTTAAAAAACCTAGTTTATACGACACTTCTGAATGAACTTGTATTAAATGTTTCTCCCCAGCTTTACTTATTAGTACATTTTATTTGCAGT
This sequence comes from Actinostola sp. cb2023, assembly GCA_033675265.1. NCBI lineage: Eukaryota > Metazoa > Cnidaria > Anthozoa > Actiniaria > Actinostolidae > Actinostola > Actinostola sp. cb2023. The sequence continues at coordinate 46,810 of JAUJYZ010000110.1, read as the reverse complement.
TCAAAGACGTTATCATTGTTGACAAATTATTCTGAATCTGAATATTTGTAATTTTGTTCTGAATATTGTAATTACAGGCGCATTGTTGACAAAATATTCACACTGAATATTGTAATTTTGTTCGAATGAGTGCGCGCAAGTTACGTTCAAAATATTTGTTCGTTCGAATGAGTGCAAGTTACGTCGCATTGACAAAATATTCAAAATCAATATTTGTAATTTTTCGAATGAGTGCGCGCAACACGTCGCATTGTTTTAAATTATTCAGATTTGTGAAATTTTGTCAACAGTGCGCGCACGTACTTGCGCGCACTTCTTGAACAAAATGACAATTATTCAGATTTGTGAATATTTTGTCAACAATGCGACGTAACTTGCGCGCACTTATTCGCAATTTTTGTGAATTATTTGTCAACAATGCGACGTAAAAATTCAGATTTGTGAATATTTTGTCAACAATGCGACGTAACTTGCGCGCACTCATTCGAACAAAATGACAATTATTCAGATTTGTGAATATTTTGTCAACAATGCGACGTAACTTGCGCGCACTCATTCGAACAAAATGACAATGACAATTATTGTCAGATAACTGTGCGCGCACTCATTCGAACAAAATGACAATTTCAGATTTGTGAATATTTTGTCAACAATGCGCCGTAACTTGCGCGCACTCATTCGAACAAAATGACAATTATTCAGATTTGTGAATATTTTGTCAACAATGCGCCGTAACTTGCGCGCACTCATTCGAACAAAATGACAATTATTCAGATTTTTGTGAATATTTTGTCAACAATGCGCCGTAACGTAACTTGCGCGCACTCATTCGAACAAAATGACAATTATTCAGATTTGTGAATATTTTGTCAAAAATGCGCCGTAAATTGCGCGCACTCATTCGAACAAAATTACAATTATTCAGATTTGTGAATATTTTGTAGAAATTCGAACTGTTTTATTCAGTTCGTGAATATTTTTTGAGAAACTGTTTCAGTTCGTAAACAAACTCGAAACAAGCCAATCTCATGTGTGATGTATTCAGTCATCAGTTAACTTTTTTTCTGAAAAAAATAGCTAGCAAAACATGTGTAACTTCTTTGAGAAAATTATGTTTGCTTGGGTTTTTACCCTTATTTCTTTCGCGACACCAATATCATAGCAGGATCAATAAACTATACAAGTCTGTACCGAGGTGATTGTAATTACTGTAGATTAGCTGAGTTTCAGTGAGTACATCTCTCAGTACGTTGGTTAGATCTGGGGGTTTAAATGAGGGTTCTAAGAACTTACTATAAGATACCAAAGCTTATGTATGCTGCTGATGACATACCAGGCTACAGTAAATGTATTCTAGTCTGAACTACAGCCTGCCCTATGTCACCTGTGCTCCGGCGAAACTCTAGTTTGACAATACATTTATTTCTCCATTGCTTCATTCTCTAACGTTAACTTCTACAAAAAGATCAAGAGAATTCAGTTTCCCCTCAATATTCTACAGCTGGTGTTCATTGTTGTGTTTGCGTGTGGGAACAAATTGCATGAAGTTCATCACCGAGAACGAACACATACTAATTAGGATGTCTCATAATTTACATATAAATAGGTTAGTTAACTGAATTATTTCTTAAACAGTATATTTTAATTCTTCTTTTCTTCTTTTGTTCGTTTTGAGTTCGAAACTGAGGAAGTTTACGCTGTGTTATATGTACATCATTTATCAGTCAGACAGCGCAGTTTTTTTCGTATATTTGTCGACAATAAACAGCGGTTTTGTTTACCTGTATGACAAGGATGGGAAAACCTGGGCCCAATGGACGATGAAACATAATATTGTATGTAAATAAACCAGAGAAAAGTACATTGACCAATAATTTATTTTCTTTATAGCAGTACATTAATGTTACAATTATATTTTGTTTTTCGTTAATATTCTTCACACTACACTTATAAGTATTTGTCTTTTTCAGTTCGATAAATACACTGTTCATGCATGACATGTACACAGACTGTCCATTGTTTAGTCACAGTTTCTCGTGTCTTCGCTAATCCATCATGTCATTACTTGTTTCCGCATTTCTCACTGGTATTTTGGTTGCTCTAGGTGTGGTTCTGTCATGATGTCTTCTTTGTAAATAGTGTTTCACTAGCGAGGGAGTGCATGGTTGTTTCTCTTATTCAAACTGTACAGTACTTTTATTCTAGATGTGTTGTTCATTTGCATACTTTAGTTTCGTCTTCATCTTCTATCAGCTTCTATTCCTTTTTTTTTTTTTTTCGACTGGTTGTAGTTCGACAGAGTTTCTTCTGTTGACGTGTCGGTTGGCTGTTCTTCTACACACCAATCTCTTCGCCGCTTCTCGAAAGTCAGACAGAAATATAATGTAGATATAAGGACTGAAGCAAGAGTTGACAAGAGGGAGAAAATAGTCAATCATGAAATATAGCGAACTCCAGTCGATACAAAGGGAAAAATCTATGATTGTTGTTTCCTTAAGAAGCCATTGAAAGCGAACAAAATGTAGATAACATAGCGAGGAAGCCAGCAACATGTATACATAAGCAAAGAGAACAAAACCATTCTAATGGCTGATTGAATTCGTCTTACTCGTACTTTTTGCTGTGCTTGGTTAAGATGGGCTTGAATGGCTTGAGGTTTGGACAGTCTTCTTAGAGTTAGAATACTTAGTAAGACAGTTACACAAAATATAATGATGATTGCACAGTGTTGAATGAAAATGAAGTACAAAATAAGCACTCCGCTTGAAATTATATCACAATAATTTACACTGCGTGCCTCAATCAATCTCGTAAAATACAGAAAATTGGAAAACATAGTCATGGAATCAACCAGGAGCAAGCGAGTACTGCTACACGTTGTTTCAGTGTGTATGGTCGTGATCTTAGTACAGTTGGTCTGGTTGCTCTGAATCGCTCAATGCTGATTATCAGAAGAGTAACTAAATACTCAGTATTTGAGACATAGAGAAGAAACTGAGTAGTTTTGCAGATGATTTCACCCAAAATACCAGAAGGGTAGAAGGAAAATGTATAGTTTGACAGCAATGGAGCAAAAGAAAATGTACTCAGGAGAATCACAAGAGTATCTGACACGGCCATGTTGATGATCAAATGATGCAGGTTTTTACGTACAGTGTACTTAGCAGCGAGGACGATGACAAATATGTTGCCAAAAATCCCACATGCACATAGCAGTGTGCTGGCTATGACTTTCACAGTTCGCGTAGTGCGGTCACTGTCGGGCAAGAGCCGGTTTGTAGTAACAAAGTACTTGCAGTATTCCCAAGTGCTGTTGGAGGTGTTCATGGTTGTGATGTTAGAATGCTATACCTATGACTTTACCTGCTTCACTGTCTGCTTACTGCTACCAACAACTAGCACTGAAGAAATCTAGTCAGTGAACCAGGGAGGTTTATCACAACATCACGATGACACAAGAAAATGCTGCAATTCCATTAGTTCAGAGAAGTGACATATATCACTTTGAGTCTTGCTCAACGCTGAATAAGATGAAATAATATGGATGTACCGTAGCTCATATATGCTTGTCTGATCGACGTGATGATCGATTTAAGTCGCGCATCGCCAAACACGATCAATAAATGATCTTCACATCACAGCCTCAAAAAGCAAGAGATTGTTGAATAAACTAGAGCGCCAAAAGTGATCAATGTATTGGGGAGAGGAACACAATCACCTCCCCACAAAGTTGAAAACTGACATTAATTAGTTCATATTTGTTTGGTTGTTTGTTTTGGTCGAAATACGAATTGAAAAACAAGAAAATGAAAGTAGTTGGGTAGAATGGATGAATGAAAAAATGGATGGATGGATTGATGGATATTCAAATGACTGTTATCAAGAGACCATTTAAGAATTGAGTCATGCCGGCTTTGCGTGCGTCTATCGCCGAGTTAGTGCTGCACGCGGGAATTTGGGAGAGCACGAGAGATGCGTAAGAGTTGCTCGATCGCTAGCTGCTCGAGAGCTCTCCAAACTTCCCAAGTTTGTGACTTTCGTTTCGTGATTTTCAAATTTTTCTCGTGTTCTCCCAACATCCCAAATGATCTATTTCTCCAGCAATGCAGTAAACCACGGAAATGTGTCTTCTATTGCTTAATTAGTTCATGAAGTACTTACATGAACTATATAGTGGTACAACAGGCTACGAACACAAGATGACTGTTATAAATACAGAAAGCTGGCAAACATATACATGTCTGACACGGCCATGTTAATGATCAAATGATGCAGGTTTTTACGTACAGTGTATTTATATACAGAATATATTTTGAAGCAAAAAAAACACTATTGCTACTTATGTGGCCATTGTGATGAATATCTTTCACGAATTACATAAGTTATTGGAGACACCGGAGATCATTCTAAAGACTGATTTACGTTCGACTTAATGGCCACGTAAATCTGGTGTAAACATGACTTTATGCCATATTTAAGTGAACCTGTAAATCCAGCTTAAAGGCAAGTTTAAGTTCTATTTAAGTTTAGCGTAAATCTACCGTAAAGTTCACAATGGACTTTACGCTATCTTTACGTTCACTTTATGCTTAAATACAGCTTAAAGTTGAACTAAGAACTTTAAGCAGCTTTAAGCAAAGTTTAAGTTAGCTTAAATCTAGTTTTTCGTGCTGTGATAGCATAAAACTGATCATACTGCATTGTAGAAACTCTTTTTTTTACGGTGGAATAACCTTGAATTTTCCTTGAAAAATCGAAGAATATTCGCATTGTAGTTGAAAGCCAGATACCAAAAAAATGTCATTTTCGCTGTCAATCATATCCTGTGAACCAATCACAAGCGGTAATTGTGAGACGTCAATACCACAAAATATTGAAATCTCAAAATAAAACAAAATGACTTGAACATCATGATACTATTATATATTAGGCTTATCGATTTCATGAATAATTAATGAGGGAAATACAATAGAAATCATAAGCGTAGCAGACATCTGTAAATCGGATACAGAATCGTCCTCATTTGCATTCAACTTTAACTTGGATTTTCTCGGCCAAACTATTTCCTATCATCCAAATTATAGTAAAACATCCACTTATACATCGTTGGATTCGATAAGTAATATACAATATTCGCGTCCGATCTGTATGGGATTTACAAACTCGAGCCGTAGGCGAGTATATATTTCACCAAGTATATAGTACTTACAATATTAGATGGTCATTTACTATGTATCGTTCAGTGCAGGTAATGACAGGACTACTTGGTGAAAACTCATGTGTACTCTGTAAAGGTTCAAAGCTTTTTATTTTCCACTCAATATTATACAATAAAAACACATAATTTGACAAAAAAATGTAAGGAATACGAACATGCAAAGGGTTGATATAAACGATCCTGCAACCCATAGAAAGTGTCTGGTATGTGTAACGGCAGATAGACAGCAAAGTGAACTATATATTACATTAATGTGAAATTCGCATAGAGACTGACAAGAAAGAGCGCATAATAACGATGAATTGGTAATTAATTGTGGTCATTGTCTACGTAATAACTGAAGAACAGCGTTACGTATTTCTTGTATTGGTAATAACTGTGTACACTTTTGTGGTCATTGTCTACGTAATAACTGAAGAACAGCGTTACGTATTTCTTGTATTGGTAACAACTGTGTACACTTTTGTGGTCATTGTCTACGTAATAACTGAAGAACAGCGTTACGTATTTCTTGTATTGGTAATAACTGTGTACACTTTTGTGGTCATTGTCTACGTAATAACTGAAGAACAGCGTTACGTATTTCTTGTATTGGTAATAACTGTGTACACTTTTGTGGTCATTGTCTACGTAATAACTGAAGAACAGCGTTACGTATTTCTTGTATTGGTAATAACTGTGTACACTTTTGTGGTCATTGTCATACGTAATAACTGAAGGACAGCGTTACGTATTTCTTGTATTGGTAATAACTGTGTACACTTTTGTGGTCATTGTCTACGTAATAACTGAAGAACAGCGTTACGTATTTCTTGTATTGGTAATAACTGTGTACACTTTTGTGGTCATTGTCTACGTAATAACTGAAGAACAGCGTTACGTATATCTTGTATTGTAATAACTGTGTACACTTTTGTGTGTCTACGTAATAACTGAAGGACAGCGTTATTGTCTACGTAATAACTGAAGGACAGCGTTACGTATTTCTTGTATTGGTAATGTACTGTGTACACTTTTGTGGTCATTGTCTACGTAATAACTGAAGGACAGCGTTACGTATTTCTTGTATTGGTAATAACTGTGTACACTTTTGTGGTCATTGTCTACGTAATAACTGAAGAACAGCGTTACGTACGTATTTCTTGTATTGGTAATAACTGTGTACACTTTTGTGGTCATTGTCTACGTAATAACTGTGTACACTTTTGAAGAGAACAGCGTTACGTATTTCTTGTATTGGTAATAACTGTGTACACTTTTGTGGTCATTGTCTACGTAATAACTGAAGAACAGCGTTACGTATTTCTTGTATTGGTAATAACTGTGTACACTTTTGTGGTCATTGTCTACGTAATAACTGAAGAACGTTAGCGTTACGTATTTCTTGTATTGGTAATAACTGTGTACACTTTTGTGGTCATTGTCTACGTAATAACTGAAGAACAGCGTTACGTATTTCTTGTATTGGTAATAACTGTGTACACTTTTGTGGTCATTGTCTACGTAATAACTGAAGAACAGCGTTACGTATTTATTGTATTGGTAATAACTGTGTACACTTTTGTGGTCATTGTCTACGTAATAACTGAAGGACAGCGTTACGTATTTCTTGTATTGGTAATATCTGTGTACACTTTTGTGGTCATTGTCTACGTAATAACTGAAGGACCGCGTTACGTATATCTTGTATTGGTAATAACTGTGTACACTTTTGTGGTCATTGTCTACGTAATAACTGAAGGACCGCGTTACGTATATCTTGTATTGGTAATATCTGTGTACACTTTTGTGGTCATTGTCTACGTAATAACTGAAGGACCGCGTTACGTATTTCTTGTATTGGTAATAACTGTGTACACTTTTGTGGTCATTGTCTACGTAATAACTGAAGAACAGCGTTACGTATATCTTGTATTGGTAATAACTGTGTACACTTTTGTGGTCATTGTCTGCGTAATAACTGAAGGACAGCGTTACGTATTTCTTGTATTGGTAATATCTGTGTACACTTTTGTGGTCATTGTCTGCGTAATAACTGAAGGACAGCGTTACGTATATCTTGTATTGGTAATATCTGTGTACACTTTTGTGGTCATTGTCTGCGTAATACTGAAGGACAGCGTTACGTATATCTTGTATTCTCCAACAATAAATAACTGGATTTAAAGCACTGTTCATCATGAAGAGTGTATCAGTTAACATATTTGCAAAAATGATATATGTCCCTTCTTTTTTCATTACAATGTCTAATGATCGAGCACACAAAATAGGACAATAACACACAACAAATGCACCCATGATATAATACATTGTCTTGACAGATTTCTTGTATCTCTGCATGTTCATGGTCGGCTGTGCTGGTTGCTGTTGAGCTTGGATCTGTGCTGAGTGTTTCTTTATAGCTCGAGAAATTAGCACCATTAAAACTATGTTCAGTAGAACAAGACAAGGTATTATGAAGCCAAACACGATTATGTTTAAAACGACAACTTTTTCCATTTCATGTACGACAGTACTAACCATCCAAATCATTATCACAACTATGGAAGATCGCTTGGTCGTGACAAGTGTTTTTGTATCTTAAACGTAGGCGAACAGCAAGAAAACGATCGATAGTGATGGAAATAATTGTGAGTAGCGACGCAGTTCCTAAGATGAAATACATTTTTTGAATCATCTGAGTTGAGATGTGCAAAGAACGATCGTTACCCGTCAACAAGGCGACCAGTTTAAGACAATACGTCGGCTGCTCCACAACACCAACACCCAAGTCAGAGATGGCCAAACTAAGAATGAGAATGTACGAAGGCGTTCGCAGAGACTTCTTCTTCACAAAAGTCAAGATGATCAAGAAGTTGAAAACAGAAGCCAGAAGTGAGCTCACAGCATTGATAACGAACATAATGTACAGGTAATTTATCAAGTGAACATTCGTTGTCATCAAGTCAAGCTTTCTGGTCGTATTCAGTCCTTCTGACGTAGAATTGTTCATGTTTGTAAGACAATTTAGCTGTGTCGACTTCAGCGTAAATTGCTAAACTCGGGGTATTTTTCGCTTCTCAAGCAATTCAGTGCAGCTGGACTCTCCTCTGATCTGAACAACTTGAATTACTTGACGATGTGCAGCGATGAATGGTTGCTCGGAATATAACTTCACAGAAGATTTAGCTTTTGAAGTGCCAAATCTTGAAGCAAAAGAGCGTACACAATAAGAACCAATCAGCGTGGAGAGTACTTCAGTAGTTTTGACTGATTTCTGAATTGGAGTCGTTGATAAAAGAGATGATATTGTAAAATGTTGTTTTATATTGTATTCTTGCAATGCGAGGGTCACAAGTTTATAAAGTGTGTATTCACGTTTAAGTGCCACCCTCCTTAAATAAACTATTCATATCATAGACCGAATGCAATAATGGCGTCTGAAATTCGACTGAAACGCAACGGAAATGTGAAATTACGGACATCTTATTCTTGCGTTTACGTGGTCTTATATGTGCGTTTACGTCAGATTTCCGACGACACTTATACGTCGGAAACGAACAAAAATGACACCTTGTTTCCGTCATACATTTACGGAGTATCGGAATCATGAATTTCCGAGTCGGAAATTTCACGTTTTTGTCAGATCTAATTTTTCACTAGAAATTCAGAGAACCGCGATAAATATAAATGATATATGCACTAATATTGCTTGATAATCATTTTTTTGGCAATCCCCCCCCCCCCCCCTCAATAGTTTAAATTTATCAAATATTTCTTCTTTTTCTGCCTTTGTCTTTGTGAAAAGGCAAGCATTTTGATTCCCCAACAAATGCTAAAAAAATAAAGACACGAATATTATTATGTAATAATTATTTAATCAATTTATTCATGTTTGTGAAAATTGACAGAGTTCAATAAAAATACAACATAGAAAATGATCTTTCGCGCGTTTCACATGGATTATACTTGATCCTTAGCAGCCCAGCTGGGTACACCTTTGGGCTTTGGACGTTCAGATTTCGTATCGGCATTTAAAATTCGAGCGGTTAATCTTTTTTGCGCTGGTTTTAATGTATCCCTTGTATAGTTGTCCAACTTTTGTTTAATATTATACAATTTTGTACGCTCCCAGGCCAATCTGCGTACTTTACGTGACCTGAGGCCTGGTCCAGGTTCCAGGTCCTCCTCTTCGCAGCTGTCCTCACTGGATATACACTCAGCAGCATATTTCGAGAGAAATATTTCCTTAGCTTTTTCCCTGTCAGGGGGAGACAGGTCGGCCTTTTCGATGACCTTGCACCTTCTTGCCAGTTTCTGCAAACAATGAAGAAAAGAGAGAATCGATATCAGTACTGCTTCTATATTCAATGGAAACAAGAGAGTATAACTAATAGAGGGAATATGTCCATGATGCGCGTGCCATCAAAATTCCCGGTTGGCCGGCTATTTTTAGAAACCGGATGACGCTGGAGGCAGTTTGGCCATACAAAAGGTGCATGGGGCTCACAAAGTTTGTGGCGCCTACTTTTTTGCTGTCAATGAACATTGGTATACTGTGATAGCATGAAAAGCCGATCGAAAATCACAACTGTAGACCATGAAAGTACCGAGATAGGTCAAACATTTATCCATGCAGCAGCGCGAGAATGCCAAAAATGAAAAGGAAATAAGCATTGACTGTACGTTTAATCTGCATATCTTTAAAACCGCAGCTAGCTAGAAAATTGATGGTTTCATAGGCTGTCTGTGCTACACATAATGTCAACTTTTTACTTTCTTACCCTTTTAATTATTTGCTGTTTTCTCAGAGTGCTTCGGTGCTTTTCAAACGTTTTTGTTTTTCTTCTTGTTTGATCATCTCTTTTTGACTTCCAGTATCTATGGATTGAATCTGACACAATAAATGATGAATGCGTGAACTTTATTTGACTCAGAGAGAGAGAAAGAAAGAGAGAAAGAAAGAAAGAATGACACAGAGAAAGAAAGGAAGGAAGGAAGGAAGGAAGGAAGGAAGGAAGGAAGGAAGGAAGGAAGAAAGAAACAAAGAAAGAAACAAGAAAAGAAAGAAAGAAAAGGGACGGCGTTCGGTGGGCGTGTTCAGTAGTTGTAATGAGCAGGCACTGGTAATTAATACACACTAAAAAGCAAAGAAACGAATGTACCTTTTAAAACCGCGGTTTTCCAAGAGTTTGAATCGTATGACCCTCTAACTTCCCTTCTTATGGTTCGTGAAATCTTTCTGTTGTGGTCTGAGTAAAATCTATTTAAAAATAGGAAAAAATAGGAAAAGAGCTAACAGCGTTCAGGAAACATAAATGGTTCAAGGACATCTCTACATAAACCGCCAAGCTTCTTCTGGCCCATTAAATAAAGAGCCGTAAATTTCCTTTAAATCATCTATTAAGGAATGCAGTCCTACTCAAATCTGTCGTCAAATGGATTAGAGTTATTGGAAATGAAATAATGAAATGAAACGCATGGAATGCAGTCCCACTCAAATGCTATCAGCCGCTCGAAGACGGCTAACCGCACCGACTAGCTACTCGCTCGAGGACGAATGGCCCGTCGAGAGCAGAACCTCTTCCCCTAGCTTATCTGTCGTCAAATGGATTAGAGGTATTAATGTAGAAATGAAATGAAATGAAATGCAGTTCCACTCAAATGCTATCAGCCGCTCGAAGACGGCTAACCGCACCGACTAGCTACTCGCTCGAGGACGAATGGCCCGTCGAGAGCAGAACCTCTTCCCCTAGCTTATCTGTCGTCAAATGGATTAGAGGTATTAGTGTAGAAATGAAATGAAATGAAATGCAGTTCCACTCAAATGCTATCAGCCGCTCGAAGACGGCTAACCGCACTGACTAGCTACTCGCTCGAGGACGAATGGCCCGTCGAGAGCAGAACCTCTTCCCCTAGCTTATCTGTCGTCAAATGGATTAGAGGTGTTATAGTGTAGAAATGAAATGAAATGAAATGAAATGCAGTCCTACTCAAATGCGGACAAAAATAGAGTGGTCATTAATCAAATACCCTTCATCTAAATTCCAATCCTGGAAGTCGTCGTTTTTGCAAAGGTTATCGTATGTTTGGCGAACAGCTTTCTAGAATATAATAAATAAAATAAATTATATTAAATTTTCTACGCATTCTCATATTTTTCAATGGCCCGATTTATACAAGAGACGGATTATTCGTCTGAGACGAGTTACCTGTTTGAAAACACGCGCGTTTAGACGTGTTTTGAGATTAATTGCTCGTCTTTATTCGAATCATCATCTGATAGATAATCCGTCCAGACGGTCTCTGGTATAAACTAGGCACAGGCAGCCCAAGCAATGGTCGTGTAACGATTACAGACATTACAGGGTGGAATTTGATTTTCTTTTATCTATTTGGACAACGTTTTGATGTTTTTTTAGACTGCATTGGGCTAGGGTTTTCAGTATAGACATAAGAGGCTAAAAACCTAGCCCAATGCAGTTTGAAAAACACCAAAAACAACGTTGGATATTTTTAAATATATGTCTAAAATACAAGACATTGCTTGGGCAATGTCGAGATGTTTTGCTTTGAAATGCGACTATGGTGTTTGGAGTTGGATGTTCAGCGTTGATTATTTCCACAATCAAATATTCTACAGCAGTGGATGAACGTCAGGTAAGTGTGATGAAAGTAAACTTTTAGAATTTTAATGAAATGGTATTTCAGGTGGACGCGATTTCGAGCTATGGCCCGGTGAATCTTTAGAAGTGTTCAATTTAGATCGAACTTTAACAAGATATTGCATGAAATTTTTACCGACCCCCAAGTTGGAGATACTTACCACAGCATTCATTCCTTTATATAATTTCAGTTTTTATAGAGAATGGGCTTCAAAAAATGCCTTGCTGTCAGATTAAATATATTCTTCTCACCCTATATACTCGGTGTAATGGCGGAATTGTTGTTTTGTGTTGCTTCTCGAAGCTATGGTTCTCTTATATCTTCGTCTATTTCCTTATTCTAAGTCTTTGAACGTATAAATGACAGGACAAACTTTACAGAAAAATTAGTTGTTAAGAAAATTAAAACTTGTTTCCACTGTTTTGCATTGCAGCACTCCGCATGACGAACTTTATAGTGCTTTGAATCGCACAGCATGAGCACAGCATGAGCACAGCATGAAAGGTGTCCGTATATCAGCAGGATATATATTATACAGATAGTATTACAAGGATGTACTATTTATTTTTAGCTGCCGGTTCAGGGAATAAAATCAATCTGATGTTTTCAAGCGGCAACACTACTGAAATATTTTTAACTTACGAGTATACAGTGTACGTACGGGTAACTGAATATGTAAAAATATTTACAACTTGATCTCATTATAATTGTGATTTTGTAAACTCGATCGTTATACGGGTGAACCGTAGCAGTAATATTTACAACTTGGTCTAATTTGTTACTGTTAATTGCCGCCCAATGAAACACCGGGAGAAATATAGTAAACTGTATCTCTCACAGAGTTACAACCTTTCAGCCAAGCAACTCTGCTGTTTCAAGGCAGTCAATTTTGTTAAATATTAGTGGCTGGCTAGTTGTGTTTTGTCAGTAAAGCTGGTATTCGAGCATCGAGAATATTGTTAATTGCCGCCCAATGAAACACCGGGAGAAATCTCTCACAGAGTTACAACCTTTCAGCCAAGCAACTCTGCTGTTTCAAGGCAGTCAATGTTGTTAAATGTTATGGGATTGAAAATGAAAATGTAGCCTCTCACAGGATTACAGCAAATATCACTGAATTTAATTGCGTTACATGTAGACGTCGTTCAAGAAGAAGGCCAAATTAAATGGTTTTCAGTTAACGGGGTTATGCATATATCCCTGGAAGCGAAAGCAACGCAAACGCTAATATATTCAGTCTGAGCTTATTTCATTATGAGATATTCCGCGAATGATACCGCTATACGCTAAAACTACTATATATGTTGTGGTCACGCCATTCGTATATAAAAATTACGCGGGAACATATAGAATCATAGAACTCGAATCAAGCTCATCATGTGTGCTCATGAGCGTCACAAATATGAGAGATAAGTTTTAGATGCTAGTTCATGCCTTACACGCGGTACACGCATGTTTTTCTGACAGCGAGCGCACTGACGAATAATGTTCAAAACGATCGTTGACGTCCGTGACGGCAATCTACGATGTGAAAACAGGTAAAATGCCGTCGTAGATTGCCGTCACGGACGTCAACGCGTACGGTCGTTTTGAACATTATTCGTCAGTGCGCGCGCCGTCGTCCTCGCGTTCGCGTCGTAGATGAATTTTCTGATGCTTAAGGTCCCTAATGAGACGTAGTTCTCCGACTGTCATGCAATGAAAGTCGTCCTGATCAATGGCGGCCATCTTGTCGGACACGTGTTGACGATTGAAGAGTTGACTTTACGAATTTCAAGCTTTAGTCAAACCACAGCAGTTTCAATCGATACAAATGACTTCTCACGTCGTGCACAAAAGGCCCCGAAATCAGCAAGCATCATTCAACTTCTACAGTTTTAATCCAATCAAAATGAAACATGGCAATGTGACAGTACATGGCAAGGCAACAAATCGTATCCTTTTTTGTTTTTCAATTTTAATGATTTTTGGCGGGAAAATGACGTCATGAACAAACCCACAAATTTTGAAATTCACAAATATACTAATTGGATCATCGCATTCGAAAGAACGTGTAAAATGAGAGATATAACTGAAACAATATCTCAGTTATCGTTATTCTATCCAAAGATATGATTTTTTGAAATTTGAATTTTCGCCATTTTGTTACTAAAAATAGCACAAAATGAAGAGAGCGAGTCGGGAAATACGGGTCATATGATATGATGGTGCTATATACATTTCGTGCAACCGGGGCCAGGGTAATATGGAAGCACTTTGGAAGATCAAAGAAACACGTGTGGCCAAATTGGAATTTTAAAATAATAATAATTATGATTATGATTGTGATTTTGTATAACCCGTGAAAGAGACATTAATGTAATTATAGACATTGGTGCACTCTAATTCCATTGTGTTCTTTTGTTTTCTGACTATTACACACTGACTACTATTGCACGAAAGGTGAATAGCGCTATCCACAGGATAAGTCTTATCCAAAGGTACAATTTATTGGATAACTGCATCAGTTTTATCCGTTGGATAGGACTTATCCGGTGGATAGCGCTATTCACCTTTCGTGCAACGAGGGCCAGGTGTATGTCATTAAATTGGTTCTGTTAATTAAAACAAATTGTTATTTCCGATATAAAAGTTCCATATTCATCGATATTGGAGCAGGTTGACAAAGACACAGACACAAGTCAAGTGCACCGACAAATGTCATGTTCTGAGAATATATTATTGTCAAACGTTGATGTTAACTTCACCAAGAAGTCATGTTGATGAAAGTTAAATCCATCAAAGTAAGTAGACCTTAAACTTGTCTTTATCGGCGGATGTCGCTTTAATACTAGTATTTTATAAACTACATATATACGGTGGCCCACAAGATAAATAAATCAGTTTTTCACGAACATGACGGGATATTATTTTTACACGATGAGAAGTTTTCTAAAACGATGACTATGTAGTTTTGTTTTTCGAAAACGATAATAATAATAGTTGTATATAGCGTTCAGATGTCTGAAAACACCTAATGTTAAACAAATTCCTTAAAAAGTTAAGCTCTAAAATTCTACAGGTTAAAGATTATCTTATTTTCTATAAACTACGAGTTTACCTTTTTAACACAGCGTGCTGTACATTACACATTTTGTTCCTTCCGTTAATAGTTTTCCGCCCCTTTTGTTTCTTTGCTGCTTATATTTCTGTTTCTCGTCAGCAATGCATATTTTACTTCTAGCTTATTGTCTTTTCCTAGCGTCGTTTTGCGGTCCAGTAACCCGTTTCTTAGCCTCTAAGCTGTGTGTCGACGTCAATTTATTATTTGGACGTGTGTCGGCAGTTTAGGCACAGGCTCACCAGCCTCTGTTTGTGTATTGGAGTTATTGGGCTTCCTGTGTCTTATTTGATCGGCCGGCCGTTGAAATAAAGCTGAAATATGGCCGTGAATTCACCTCTAGAATCCTGCCCTTTTGATATCTTTAATTTCTAAAACTGCTTTCAAAACAAAGATTAATATCTAATTGAGGCCTGTGTGTGGTTTATTTAGCGATTAGAGCGAGTTTTGGGAGAGGGCCGTAGTTCGCTTCCCAGAGAGAGGAAGAAACACAAGGTAGGCAACTCGGCACTTCAAAATCGCCAATCAAGCGTGGTTTTTGCTCGAATATCATCCTTTCCCCTCATCGCCTGCTCCTCAAACTTTGGGATATCACAGAACGAATATCTATCAACGTTCTGGCCAAGTTTAAAGTCAATCCCATCAAGAGATGTGCTGAATAGTTAGTTGGTGGGTTCAATATGTTGCGATTTGTACTTTGCGTTTATGAGTTATAGAGGTTTGAAATCTCAATATGCAAATTTGATGACGTCTACTCTGACTTAATTTATTATACAAAAACGCCCTTGTGCCAGGAGCCCGTTACAGTATAAATAAGTATGGCAAATTCCTTAGTAGACGTCACCAAATTTGCATATTGAGATTTCAAACCTCTATAACTCATAAACGCAAGGTTCAAATCACAAAATACTGAATCCACCAACTATTCAGCTGATATTGAATATATTTTTAAAACAATCTCACAGGGGTGATAGGCGCGGCACCCCTGTGAGATTGGTGGATTGGTAGATTGGTGGATTGGTGAATTGGTGGATTGGTGAATTGGTAGATTGGTGGATTGGAGGATTGGAGAATTGATAGATTGGTGGATTGGTGGATTGGTGGATTGGTGGATTGGTGGATTGGTGAAATGGTGGATTGGTGGATTGGTGGATTGGTGGATTGGTGGATTGGTGGATTGGTGGTGGATTGGTGGATTGGTGGATTGGTGGATTGGTGGATTGGTGGATTGGTGGATTGGTGGATTGGTGGATTGGTGGATTGGTGGATTGGTGGATTGGTGGATTGGTGGATTGGTGGGATTGGTGGATTGGTGGATTGGTGGATTGGTGGATTGGTGGATTGGTGGATTGGTGGATTGGTGGATTGGTGGATTGGTGGATTGGTGGATTGGTGGATTGGTGGATTGGTGGATTGGTGGATTGGTGGATTGGTGGATTGGTGGATTGGTGGATTGGTGGATTGGTGGATTGGTGGATTGGTGGATTGGTGGATTGGTGGATTGGTGGATTGGTGGATTGGTGGATTACTCAATTAATTCATTTGTTCTTAAAAACATAGAATACAAAGCTCTGGGGATGGAGAGTGGAGAAATTAATAATTCCCAGATAACCGCTTCGTCCTACTATGGCACTTTTTACTACCCGTGGAATGCCAGGCTTCATATGAAATCAGTTCCAGAAGAAAATGGAGGAGCATGGGCATCAGCTGGGTCATACTATGCTCCTCATTGGGTTCAAATTGACCTTGGGTCTGTTAAGAAGGTCACTGCTATCGCCACCCAAGGTCATCCAGACAAAGGCCAGTGGATTAAGACTTTCCAGATCTCAAGCGGTAACGACCCGAATTCCTTAACCTTGTATGGCAATGGGAAGATCTTCACAGGCAACACGGATAGCAACACCGTTATCAAGAACATATTCGACCGACCCATAGAAGCAAGGTACATCAGAGTGTTGATGATGAGTTGGCAGTGGTGGCCTGCCATAAGGATTGAATT
This sequence comes from Actinostola sp. cb2023, assembly GCA_033675265.1. Classification (NCBI taxonomy): domain Eukaryota; kingdom Metazoa; phylum Cnidaria; class Anthozoa; order Actiniaria; family Actinostolidae; genus Actinostola; species Actinostola sp. cb2023. The sequence goes on along the minus strand of JAUJYZ010000110.1, from coordinate 29,848 downwards.
GTACGAATGTCCTTCAGGTAACTAAAATATGTTAAGGTTTATATTTTGTATCGATATAATTTTATATTACTACTATACCTTTAATGTTATATATTATAAGGAAATGCATACTTGCATCTGTAGTCCCGCAAATGTTATTATTTACTTGCATCGGAGCGAGTGTGTGGACATTTATCCAATCATGACATTTAACAATTAGACCACGAATTCGAGGTTTCTATGAGGCAATAGTCAATGAGGCGCATAGCGTCGAGTTGACTATCCTCATGGAAAACGAGTATAGTCTAATAAGCCACTTCACGCTTTCGTCCGCCATTTTGAATTGGGGCAAACGCGCGGAAATTTATAGAAATTTGGATCACTTTGGCTTGCCGTAACTCCGCTCGATTTCGTTGGATTTTCAAAAACTTAACAGTTTAGACAAGATGTATTCTTTGTTATTTATGTTCTATAATATGATGGGTATTGGAAGGCTACAAATCGAGAAAAAAAAAGATTTTTGTTTTCAAAATAAAACGTTCGGGACGTGAATATGCAAATTAGCTCGAATTTTTAAGATACATTCGTGAAAAGAAGATTGACTCCTAAAAGGTAGTTAAAACACCTACATTGGTCTTATGTTCACTCCACCAACTGGCATGCATGCCTGCTGATTATCGAAGTTTAAACTTTGAAAATCCATCAAAATCGAGCGGAGTTATGGGAAGCCAAAGTGCTCCAGATTTCTATAAATTTCCGCGCGTTTGCCCCAATTCAAAATGGCGGACGATAGCGTGAAGTGGCTTATTGTTTTAGCACAAACCATCCAGTAGGTCAGTAGAACATGACAGAAACAAGCAATGTTCAGACAATAATTATTCGACAAACTTATCCAAAACATTCTCAAGTGCATTAAGGCCTGGGTTTCAAAATGGCTGCCGTTTATTTGATGAGGGGGTAGTCTTTCTCCTTTTCTTTGTAATATTTTACCTTAAAACTTTGACAAATAATATATAGTAACGACCTTAACATAAATTACGTAACAGTTTCCATGGAAACCTGGTATGTGACCTTTGAACTCTAATTGAAATATCATTTTATAAAAGCCTTCTGCATTATAGTAAAGTGTTTTCATATGTCTGATATTTTTATGGATATGAATAGGGGGTAAGTCATTACTTATAACCCCAATGAGGGCGGTGAAGAAAAATAATTTTAAACAATCTTAAATTGAGAGTATCATATTTCATTTCAGCCTAAATCAGCCTTACCGATAATATTTGCAATTGCCCTCGTTGGATATATATACTATGGACTAACTCTGATTCACTTGTATAACAATTTCCAGCACATTAAAACGCTTTAATATAATGCAGGAGGCTTTTATATCAATTATTTAAATTAGAGTTCAAAGGTCACATTCCATATTTCCATGGAAACTATCATGTGTAATTATCAACATCATGGCTATATTGTAATTGCCAAAGTGTTAAGAGAAAATATTACAAAGAGAAAGAATTAGACTACCCCCTCTTGAATTGCGGCGGCCATTTTGAAAAGTTTGAGACCCAGGCCTTAATGTACTTGAGTTAGCAAAATGAGACGAAGAAGCGGCCATTTTGTTTGTTGCTAACGCAGCGAGCGAGCCTGAAGCGAGCGAGCAAGGAAGCAATTCTAATTCATTCATGTAGGGAGAAATAATCTCGATTTTTACCATACATGCAGTTTCCAATAACCATCATGCAATTTTCAATAACCATCATGAAATTCTCAATAACCACAATGCTTTTCGCGCCAACTCCTATATACGCTGAGCTGAACACATTCGGCTTCGTTGGAAGTTGAGGGAAGTTGAAGCGAGTTGTTTTCCTATTCCGCTTTCGCGTTTCTGATCGGTTAATGTCGTGCCAAAGATCTGTGGCCCTAATTAATTTGTACATGTGTATGTTTCTTTAGCTGGTATATCCTGACTCGTAAGCCCATCAGATACCGTATATTGTGCTTTTCGTGGGAATTGTGTAGTTGATGATCGTATTCAGTGAAATTGCTGACCGTGTGTCAGTTTCAAGTGTGAATTCGCATTGAAATATCAATTATAAGTAATACATTAGTTATTCATAAGCTATCCAGTTTTTCAAATACAGGGTATCTACTTTGGCTTTGTTTTGAATATAATATTAAATACTATATTCAAAACAAGGAAAGGTAGACTCGCCTAATAATTTGCATACTTGTCACTTATATAAAACAAACCATTTCATAACAACTACAGTATCTCCCTAGCTCTCGCCAACTCTTATCCATAACTACTAACAATGTATTGACCGTCAGCATTCACTGCTGTTAGGTAGCCTAGTTTACCTCTACTCGGTGTCTAAGAGCTGATAAACCACTAGTAGCGAACCAATCAGATTTAAGGATTTGCGATAGACCACAGCCAGCGTATGTACTTCTGATATTAGCGATTTCCAAAGGAATACTCAGTATTAACTTCTTCCTTAAATTGGATCCGGCTATATTTCAGTGACAAATCCTTGCAAAGGGTAGGAATTTTCCAATTCTTCATCCTAAAATTACATAGGGACAGGGGTCCGACATCCATACAAGCACGGTTGTTATGCGGTAAACCAGAATTGTTGTACTTATAGAACCACCGTGTGAAAATACAATTTATCTATCTTTATATCTATCTATCCCGGGGGCACACCCCTACCCTAATTTTCCGGGAGTACCCCCCCCCCCCCCCCCCTTTGTGTTTCGTAATTATTGTTGTGTATAATGTCATACAAAACAATGACGCTTATTGTTATATTATGTTTATTTTTTTTAGAGTAAGAGAACAATCCAGTTCCTTGGTCACATCCAAAGAGAAAAACAAAAGTTTTAAGATTATGATAAGTTGATCTCGGACTAATAATGTATGAGTAACATTACCATTCCTCAGTAGCTAGGATAGTGTTTGGGTGAGGGTTAGGGGTTAATTCAGTGGGGTTATTTTGTACTGGGCTTTTAATATGATTAATAAAATAAACTTGCATTGAAAAAACTACAGTCTTGTTTATTTTATGAACTCAAGACATGGTCGTGATTAAAATATTATTGTGGTTAATAAAGGCTCTTAGAGACACATAGCCCAGAGCCAAACAAGTGGTAAGTTATAGGACCAGTAAAAACGAATAGTAAGTTATGGGACCATCTGTGATCAGTAAAAACGAATAGTAAGTTACGGGACCATCTGTGATCAGTAAAAACGAATAGTAAGTTACGGGACCATCTGTGATCAGTAAAAACGAATAGTAAGTTATGGGACCATCTGTGTCCAGTAAAACGAATAGTAAGTTATGGGACCATCTGTGTCCAGTAAAACGAATAGTAAGTTATGGGACCATCTGTGATCAGTAAAAACGAATAGTAAGTTACGGGACCATCTGTGTCCAGTAAAAACGAATAGTAAGTTATGGGACCATCTGTGATCAGTAAAAACAAATAGTAAGTTACGGGACCCTCTGTGCCCAGTAAAAACGAATAGTAAGTAATGGGACGTCCATCTGTGTCCAGTAAAAACGAATAGTAAGTTATGGGACCATCTGTGATCAGTAAAAACGAATAGTAAGTTATGGGACCATCTGTGATCAGTAAAAACGAATAGTAAGTTACGGGACCATCTGTCCAGTAAAAACGAATAGTAAGTTATGGGACCATCTGTGATCAGTAAAAACGAATAGTAAGTTATGGGACCATCTGTGCCCAGTAAAAACGAATAGTAAGTTATGGGCGGACCATCTGTGCCCAGTAATTGGTACAGAAGATACCATAACAACTCACAGGCTCCTGAACTCACCTAATCCTTAACTCAAAGACGTTTGCTTATAAATGACTTGAAGCGAATGGGATCCCACTGACACAGGGAGGAGTGGATACAATATGACCCATTCCAAGAATTGTAACCTGGGCAATAGACCTTATGCATAATGACGTAATATGACTACAACTACCAGAATGCTTTGCGCATCTTCTCTTGTGAGATAATTAGTACCCTTTGTCTTAGTGAATTTGTGAACTGTTTATTAAACATTACTTGGCAGCTAAAACTGAAGTACGTAATTTACAATTGAATGAATTACCTCAAGAGCGAATAAACATCTAGGGAAAAAATATACATTCGCGGTCAAAGCATGCTGGTAGTTGTAGTCACATTACGTCATTATGCATACGGTATATTGTTATGTAATAATAACTTAGAATATAGTCATACTCACTCGACCAATCAGCGCCCAGCATTTGTGCGCTCTATATCTCATAAAGTAACTAATATGGCTTTAACAATGGACTCATTAGTATTCTCTATATAGAGAATACTAATAAAGCTCTTTGTTTTCTTTTGTTACAAAGCCTTATTAGTATTCTCTATATAGGGAATACTAATGACTAACTTAGAGAATACTAGAGAGCAAATATTATATCCATGAAATAGTTACCTAACTAAATAGTACTAATAAATAGCACCAAATGCTTTATCATTGTTGTCGTTGTCGCGTATTTCAGGGATATAATATTTGCACTCTAATATATAACGTGTACTAAACTATATACAAAAAATATTATAATGCAATCACTTAGTTTAATCTCGACAGTTATTAGATTTATACATGAATACTGATACATGAGAAATACAGATCATAACCCGGGCTATGCTAAACACTAAAGAAACGTAGCGAGTCACTTACTGTTCAAAATGAAATCACAAACGAGTTTCTCCATGTTCTACAAGAAGTGTACTGTAGATGTACGGATATTCATCAGTCATCCAAGTTCTCCGTATGATTATTGCGATATAGTTAGCCCAATCTTTCAATATATTAAACGTCCACATCGTGCTTGAGTTTTCTTTGGTGTCCATTATTTCTCTCATTTTTCAATTTCGTCCGTTCTAACTGGTTTGAAGAAACTTTGAGATTTCTGCTCTTCAATTCCACAACAAATACCAGTGATTTCTAGCGTTGCAAGCTTCGTATTTTATAAAAGCCTCAAGCTGGCCATCGGATATTCATCTTCACTCCACTGAAGTCACACACAACTGAACAGCTTTGCATAAGCGTATTTGCATTTGAAATCAGTATTCCTTTGGGAAAGCAACTGACATGCAGCCAAAGAATACTCTCGTGAGTATGACTATATTCTAAAACGGTTAGAGAATAAACACTCGTGCTTTATGGAATTTAGAGCGCCTCGCATTGATAGAAGGGCCACTCGGCGCTACGCGCCTCGTGGCCTTCTATCTGCTGCTCGGAGCTCTAAATCCCATAAAACACTCGCGTTATTCTCTAACCCTTACATAGAGCGATTACTGGGATATCAATTTAAAATGAATATTTTTCTACGAACGCGCGCATTGAGCGCCATACACCAATAGCCAAGAACACTTAGTTTGTCGTGATGTTGAGTTTGGTCTTGGTATTTACGATCGTGTACGATGAGAATCAAGGCCATTTTTATAGTGTATTATTGAAGCCAATCGACGATGATTTGCTGCCACATCGTAAAGCGATGTCTTGAAAGGACTTAGACCTAGTAAGGCAATAAGTGCTGTCTGTCATGGTAGCCATGCAGTGTTCAATCAATTGGGGTTCCAGAGTAAGTCCCATAACACCTGCAATCAAAACTGCAAAACACATGGGAAATGGGCACAAACCCAGACCAAATTTCCGTTGCCTATCTTCCAGTCGCCCACAAAATAATTATAATGCGTTGGTGAACAACGAACCTACAGTTAAACCTGCTGTAAAACAAAGGCATAAAACTATTTCAACGCCAGGAAGAAATCGATACCAAGATTCACAGAACAGGATCAACAAATGAAGGATTTCAACCAACGCAAGTGTCCATAGTCCTTTCACTGTGATGTTGTAAAGCCAGCCACTGTTGATTAAATAAATGGCGGTTCGATGGGATCGTGCAATCAGCACAGCAAACCAAAAGGCAATTAAATAATACTGGTAATGATCCCGTGGTCTGAAGGGAGCGTTTTGATAACCAAGGGTGGTAATCACGGATTGTAGTATTGTGTATTGCGAAAAATATGCTGTAAACAAAGGAACAGCAACGTAAACAAACAGAGTCATAATGGCGGAAATCTTCTCCTTCGTAGTCAAGTCATCACTGTTCGCGGTTTCTTCAGTGCCCTCAGTATCGGAGTTCTGAAGTCTCGTGTACGCTACGGTCTTGTGGTGAATGGAGGTGGTGGCGTTCGTGACACGATTATTGGAGATGATGTAGTAGCAGACGAAGGAAAGTAGAGAGAAAGGCGCCAGGATGACGAATGTAATGCTTGGAGACACACAGAACCACGTGGTCATTGCTGCAATACAACACAAGGATGTTGTTAAGAAGTGCAAACGAACTTTTAAAATTGTTTGTATTCACTTTTACTATACTCTTCTCTGGGAAGGCAGAGTTCCTGTTTTTCATGATACGATATGTACTGTTTAATAAACGAGCAGGAGTGTTTTATCTGGTTTAAAACCACGATCGCGAGGCGAAGCCGAAAAAAAACGATCTTCCAAAATAATACATTATCGGATGATTTCAGTAAAAAAGAACAGCAAGAAAATTACAAACATAGCAGTATATCGCGTGTTGCTTCTAACGCCTCCCACATGCGCACCGATACTACTGATACTCTAAAAAAGATCCCACATTTGAACGACGGTCCGAGAGTGTGACCAAGGAGCGATTTTTGAGGACAACATGTATGTCTTCCATTACAGGGAATTAAATGTGAGGCCAATGATACGACACCAATATGAGACCTTCGCTTATAAAGAATACTAATGAGGATGGAACTTTATATAAAGAATACTATAAATAAGCAATGCAGTACCTGGTATAAAGCAATGCATTACCGAGTATAAACAATACATTACCGGGTATAAAGCGATTCATTACCGGGTATAAAGCAATGAATTACCGGGTATAAAGCAATGCATTACCGAGTATAAAGCAATGCATTACCGAGTATAAAGCAATGCATTATCGGGTATAAAGCAATGCATTATCGGGTATAAAGCAATACATTACCGGGTATAAAGCGATTCATTACCGGGTATAAAGCAATGCATTACCGGGTATAAAGCAATGCATTACCGGGTATAAAGCAATGCATTATCGGGTATAAAGCAATGCATTACGGAGTATAAAGCATTGCATTACCGGGTATAAAGCAATGCATTACCGAATATAAAGCAATGCATTACCGGGTATAAAGCAATGCATTACCGAGTATAAAGCATTGCATTACCGGGTATAAAGCAATGCATTACCGAGTATAAAGCAATGCATTACCGAGTATAAAGCAATACATTACCGAGTATAAAGCAATGCATTACCGAGTATAAAGCAATGCATTATCGGGTATAAAGCAATGCATTACCGGGTATAAAGCAATGCATTACCGGGTATAAAGCAATACATTACCGGGTATAAAGCAATACATTACCGAATATAAAGCAATGCATTACCGGGTATAAAGCAATGCATTACCGAGTATAAAGCATTGCATTACCGGGTATAAAGCAATGCATTACCGGGTATAAAGCAATGCATTACCGGGTATAAAGCAATGCATTACCGGGTATAAAGCAATGCATTACCGAGTATAAAGCATTGCATTACCGGGTATAAAGCAATGCATTACCGAATATAAAGCAATGCATTACCGGGTATAAAGCAATGCATTACCGAGTATAAAGCATTGCATTACCGGGTATAAAGCAATGCATTACCGAGTATAAAGCAATGCATTACCGAGTATAAAGGAATGCATTACCGAGTATAAAGCAATGCGTTACCGAATATAAAGCAATGCATTACCGGTTATAAAGCAATGCATTACCGGGTATAAAGCAATGCATTACCGGGTATAAAGCAATGCATTACCGAATATAAAGCAATGCATTACCGGGTATAAAGCAATGCATTACCGAGTATAAAGCATTGCATTATACACGTAGGGCACGCGCGCGCTCAAAAATGCCGGGGTTTGGTGTAACAGACGCCATATTGGACGGGAGACAAATATAGAGGTCTGGGAACGAATTAACGTTTTTTTCACGATTGCGAAACGGCCAGTTTTTCGGAGCTTCGTAGATCGTTCGTTCTCTTCCGATTAATAATCGATTGGCGGCAAAAGACCGAGCTGTGGTTGCTGTTCATTTTGATGTCAAAGATGGCGGCAGTTTGACAACAAAACATTTTTTTTCGAGATGTCACTTTCACGAGATTCCTTCATTATCGAGATTTGTTAACAGAGGGCATGTTTTGACCCTTGTTTTAATTTTGTCGTCTGAACTGTTGTCAAAATGAATTTATGCTTGTTCGAAAGCTGAAGATATGTCTGTTATCGTGTTCTTTTTATTTTTTTTATTTTCGACTTTGATTTCGCTTGGTACGCGCCTGTAATTTCCTGTAATTTTGCCTTAATATTCATTGAATTGTTACAATACCACGATTTAAAGTCGGAGACTACGTGAAGAAGATGGAAATGTCTCTAGACGATCTCGAGGCTAAGAAGCGGTTGAGGAGTTCTAAGACAAAGTAGATTGACCAGAACTGGCAGAAGAACAGAGAAGTCGAAGTTCAATGCAAAGAAAATCCAGCTTCAAAAGCTGGATGATAAGGTGAGCTAGACCTATACGCGCGTATGATTTCATAACTTAACGGAATATATAAGGTTACTACATATCAGGAAATAATATTAAGCTTAAGGGGTTAAGCTTAGATATCCCCTGTAATTTTTTTTTATTTATCATTTTATTCCCCTATGTATGTCTTGCAGTGATGGGTATCCCCCTTTGGAGGAACCCTAATGTAGAGATGTACATGTAGATGAATGATGATTTGTATAAGTATTAAGCTTAATATATGCGTAATAAATACATGTACATGTATATATATGTCGAGTAGTAGCAGCAGCAGCAGTAGTAGTAGCAGCAGCAGTAGTAGTAGCTGTAGTAGTAGTATAGTAGTAGTAGTAGTAGTAGTAGTAGTAGTAGTAGTAGTAGTAGTAGTGTAGTAGTAGTAGTGGTAGTAGTAGTAGTAGTAGTGGTAGTAGTAGTAGTGGTAGTAATAGCAGCAGTAGTAGTAGCAGTAGCAGTAGCAGTAGTAGTAGTAGTATAGTAGTATAGTAGTAGTAGTAGTAGTAGTAGTAGTAGTAGTAGTAGTAGTAGTAGTAGTAGTAGTAGTAGTAGTAGTAGTAGTAGTAGTGGTAGTAGTAGTAGTGGTAGTAATAGCAGCAGTAGCAGTAGTAGTAGTAGTATAGTAGTAGTAGTAGTAGTAGTAGTGGTAGTAGTAGTAGTGGTAGTAGTAGTAGTAGTAGTAGTAGTAGTAGTAGTAGTAGTAGTAGTACTAGTAGTAGTAGTAGTAGTAGTATAGGCAGCAGCAGTGGTAGTAGTAGTAGTAGTAGTAGTAGTAGTAGTAGTAGTAGTAGTAGTAGTAGTAGTAGTAGTAGTAGTAGTAGTAGTAGTAGTGTAGCAGCAGTAGCAGTAGTAGTAGTAGTAGTAGTAGTAGTAGTAGTAGGTAGTAGTAGTAGTGGTAGTAGTAGTAGTAGTAGTAATAGCAGCAGTAGCAGTAGTAGCAGCAGTAGCAGTAGTAGTAGTAGTAGTAGTAGTAGTAGTAGTAGTGGTAGTAGTAGTAGTGGTAGTAGCCTGGGGGGGGTACTCCCTTTGTCCAAGTGGTAGGGGTGATCGGCGGTCGGTTTTGAAAAAACGACCCTAAAAGGTACGCATAAATTACAAGAGCTGTTGAAGCCATGTTCATTTCGACCCCTAAAAGGTACGGCCATAGATGGCGCCGGAAAAAGTGATTGTGCTGATATCGTTAATAAGTGACTGGACAATATCTTTCTTCTGTTCAATTGACCCTAAAAGGTACGGGCTCGTGTTACGTAACTGACTTTTGTGTCAGAACCCTAAAAGGTACACACATGAAATATTTTCAACCCTAAAAGGGCCGCCGATCACCCCTACCACTTGGACAAAGGGAGTACCCCCCCCCCCCCCCCCCGGGGGTAGTAGTAGTAGTAGTGGTAGTAGTAGTAGTGGTAGTAGTAGTAGTAGTAGTAGTAATAGCAGCAGTAGCAGTAGTAGTAGTAGTAGTAGCAGTAGTAGTAGCAGTAGTAGTAGTAGTAGTAGTATAGTAGTAGTAGTAGTAGTAGTAGTAGTAGTAGTGGTAGTAGTAGTAGTAGTAGTAATAGCAGCAGTAGCAGTAGTAGCAGCAGTAGTAGTAGTAGTAGTAGTAGTAGTAGTAGTAGTAGTAGCAGTAGCAGCAGCAGCAGCAGTAGTAGCAGCAGCAGTAGTAGTAGTAGTATTTAGTTATTCATTTACCAATTGGCAGGCTAGTACCATACCATTATGCACCAGTCAAGTGAATTCCCCGGTCCCCTCTCCTCCCCCCCCTCCCCCCCCCCCCCCCCCCCCCCCCTCGCGCATTAGCGGGGGAAAGCGGGGACTTTCGCATCAAATTCATTACCTTTTCGTTCCCCGGTAGGCGGGGAATACACTTCCTTTCACCCCTTCGCCTTCCAGAGCAGAGAATAGGCAGGGGATTCGCGACTCACATTTTTCTTCTTCAAAATATTATCTACAGAACAAATGAGTACTGGCGGGGGAGTTCACCATTCATTTCTGCCCCGGTGACCGGGACTTCACTGGCTTTAAATTGAGTAAAAAGTGAATGCCCCGCTTATGCCCGAGGGGGGGAAGGGACCGGGGGTTTCACTTGACTGGTGCATTAAGCTGATGCCATTTGTGAAGTCTATATATGTATAGGTAAGGTACAGGTGTACAATGTTTATGATACTCTCTATAATGGCTTGAATGAGGATACAACATGCATGGTTGCTATAGAGATCAGAGAAACTATACTAACTCTTGCTAATTTTTATCTTTATAGGGATAAGTGAGTTTGTTTGATTTGGAGAGCCGTACACGTTTCATTATACTATTGGAGGTGATGTGGCTAGAAAATGATAGCAATGGAAATACCAGCACCAGTTGAAAGTTGCTAAATAGGTGTCGAGAAACTAAAATCATGTCTCATGTCCATGTTGGAATAATAATAGCTTTAATAATAGATTGATCTCTCTACTTGTAAGGTAATGTCTCATTGACATGTTGGAATAATAATAGCTTTAATAATAGTTTGCATCTCTCTACTTGTAAGCTAATGTCTCATTGACATGTTGGAATAATAATAGCTTTAATAATAGTTTGATCTCTCTACTTGTAAGCTAATGTCTCATTGACATGTTGGAATAATAATAGCTTTAATAATGGTTTGATCTCTCTACTTGTAAGCTAATGTATCATAGACATGATTAATCTCTCTTATAATTTGTAAATTAATTTCTTGAGAGATTGTCTTGTGCATTACCTAACCCATGAAACAAATACCAATAATGAATGTGTAAGTCAAATTGACCCAAATAATGTAAATTATCAGTACTAGATTGTGAGTGTGTCTGTTTTTGACTATCAACATTAATTTTCATCGGCAAAGTGCAAACCACTCTGAATAAAAAACATGTATAAACTCAAGTACAATGTATACATGAAGTCAGTGAATAAAACATGTTATAAACATTTCTGGTTGTAGTTTCATTGAATGTCACTAACCGTGAAGAAGTAGAGTAAAGATAATAAACTCATGAAAAAATAGCCTTTTGAACTACATGTTCATTTGTACCATATTATATTATTATATGTTATTTGGGTATTAGTGCTCCTGGTCTTTCATTTGGGCATGGATGTTGTGGGTAACTAACAGACACAGACACAATCAGTTTCTCATTATGGCCATTCCTAGTTGGATTGTTGAGTGTACGACTGAATTATTTATTCACCTCTCTAGAGCTCATTTCCGTCAGCAGTTGGAAAAGCTTTGAACAGTAATGAGCCCAGACAGGTGAAGGAAATAACTTCCCCTTTCCTGTTTTTGGCATGGTAGCATAGTGGTTCCTTGACATTCTCTTGAATTGCTTCGCCGCAACAAGGGGGCGATTTCATTGATGAGAGCTACTGGTATATTTCTTCGTAGCTCGACATGATAAGGCTGCCTTACTGATACTCTGCCAAGCGAAGTAATGTACAGATGAAGCAGTAAAAACATACAATTACATGTAGATATCTGTGTAGAAGCTAAAAAAGTGTGAGCAAAATCCGAGCCACAGACTCATTGAGCTTCCACATACATCTAGTATATTTTTCAGTGGAATTGTCATTCAAAAACACAATAAGCTAAGTCTTAATCATCAACTTTAAAGTTTATTGAATTTAATTTCATTGCAAATTGTTCTTGAAATCTCAACTTATAAACATTGATATTCAGTGACACTAAATAATATTTAAATGGTACTCAAAACTAGATTTCAAAAGCTAGAAGTATAAATAACTCAATGAAAAGTAAACCTTACCATCTGATCGAGTGTCAGATGTTTAAGCTGTTCGATGAAGGGCAAGAAAGCATCCAGTGACTTGGCAATAAAAAACTCCTATAATATCGAACCCTTCTCTACCGGTACCTTCATATTTTGCGAGAAATTCTCGCAGTTTTTCTCTCTCACTGTCTTCCTCCTCGTCTACTACATCGCCTTCCTCGCTAATGTCATCATCATGTCTAAAACTCTGCCCAAAAATCTCTTCTAAACCTTGTTCAGTGTTGAACCTGCCGCCATTTTGATTTTTCAATTTCAGCACTCATGAAGTCTACCGCTGTACAAAAGATATGGCGAACCCCGGCATTTTTGAGCGCGCGCGTGCCCTACGTAGGGCACGCGCGCGCTAAAAAATACCGGGGTTTGGTGTGACGTCCGCCATATTGGACGGGACATAGATTTGGGAGTCTGGGAACGAATTTACGGGATATTCACGACTATGAAACGGCCGTTCGTTCGGAGCTTCGTACAGTCGTGTACATTTTCCGATGAATAATCGGAAGACGGGGAAAGACTGGGCTGTGTCGGTTGGTCGTTTTGATATCAAACATGGCGGACTGTCAAGGTCGAAATATTTTTTTTCGAGCCTTCGATTTTGCTTGTTGTGCAAATTTTGTAGTTTATACTTAAGAGGGCACATTTTGAGCCTTGTTTTAATTTCGCCAACGCTACTCTTTTTCAAATGGATTAACCTTTGTGTGATACCCGAAGATGTGAACGACATCGTGTTCTTTTTATTTTTTTGAATTTGGACTTTGATTTTGCGTGCTACTCCTTTGTATTTCGTGTATTTTACCTCATCCTACGCCGAATGTTGCAATGCCACGATTCAAAGTTGGGACGTTTATGCAACGAGTCAAGCAGATCAAAGAAAAGAAACTATCAACAAATACGGAAATCCAGCACGAAAATGAAGTTTTAGAAAAAGCTGTGGAAGATCTTGAAGGAAAGAAAAAGGAAGTAGAGGAAAAGACTATCGAAATAGATGTAAAGAAAAAAGAAGTAGAGGAACTAACCAAGAAATTAAAGGCAAAGAAAGTTCAACTTGAAAGACTAGACGATAAGGTAATGTAAGAGCTTAATGTAATAATTTATTTCGTGATAAAAATAAATAACTTAAGCTTATTTATGACTGGTAAGCTTATATGCCTTTTAATAACATAGGTTAGAACAGCTGTAGGTGAGATAGAGGAGTTGAGGGAGATAGATAGTGAATTAGAAGAACCAGCCAAGAAGAAGACAAAGTTTTTATCTGCGAAGTCAGCAAAGTGGAGACGCCTGCACCCAACATCTTGTTCAAATGGAAAAATTGACCAGACCAGATCTGTTGTTACCCAGAGAAGGAATGAATTGTACACGGCAGCAATGGAGATTAATGGAGGAACACCTAATTCTTCGACTCCAGCTCAAGTTGGTCTGATTGATACTGCCTTGAGGAAGTGCTCTAAGGATGTCTTACTTGAAGTGTCTTCTAGTAGTAAAAAAAGTAGAGGGGTCATGTCTAAATTGTATAAGAAAGATCTATCTAAGTATGAGAAATTAAGTGAAAATATGGTTAGGAGTGTTAGCGTATATTATAGTGGGGGTATAATAGGTAAGAAGAAGTATAGGAAGGTATACAGGGATAGCGCATATAAGAGGAGTAGTGGTAAGAAGCAGACTGTACGTATCTCAGTTAGTCATTTACCTATGCCCAGACTAGTACCGTACAATAAGCTGATGCCTTTTGTGAAGTCCATACCTATAGGTAAGCTTTATAGTGTATATGATACTCTCTGTTGTGGTTTGAGTGAGGACGAAAAAGTATATGGGTGCTACAGAGATATTGAAGAAACGTTACTAACTCTTGCTGAATTTTATCTTTTTAAGGATTCAAACGAACTTGTATGGTTTGGAGAACCATACACATTTGTGTTCACGATTGGAGGTGATGGTGCTCCATTTGGCAAGGACGATACGGCTTGTGCCTGGTTGATTGGGTTTCTGAACATTGGAAGAGGAATACTCAGTAGCAATGAAAACTATTTGTTATTTGGGGCTAACTGCAGTGAGAATTGTCTCCCAGTACAACGTTACGTTACTCTAATCTTTGATCAGATTCGTGCTATTGAAAACAAAGTTTTCACTCTTAACCATGATGGCAAAGCTGTTAGTGTTAAATTTAGTCTTGGAGAGCTACCCAATGACATGAAAATGCTAGCATTCCTTTGTGGTGAGTTATCTAACAGTGCAAAACATTTTTCTTCTTTTGCAGATGTCACCTATGACAATGGCAAAAACCTTGATGGGACATTTGGAAAAGAAGAAAAAAATACATGGAAACCATGGAATTATTCACATCGTCTTCAAGTAGCTAAAGAGGTTGAGATTCTCAAAGCCAAAGTGAATAAACAACAACTGGCGGAATCCACAAAACGATCAAAGATCACATCATTTATTGCCCGCAACAAAAGCAGACAGGAGTTTAAGCCATTGATTGGTGAGATGGTTGACAGGATTCATGTTGATCCACTTCATTTAAAAAATAATGCATGTGCATTGGCTCATCGTTATCTTTTAAATGAAGTGATTATAATATCTAACTATCCACCATCAGTTAATTGTTTTACAAAGGTTCCATCACAATCTCCTCTTGGTAAGTATGTCCATGTATTAAGAACAAAGTGTCACCTTTCAAGGCTTGCTAAGCAGATTATCAGATGGTTTAATGAAACCAAGAAAGAAGGTAAGACATTCGACTATCGTTTCACCGGTAAAGAATCCCGAGGATTCTTACATAACTTTATGTTGTTGATTGGTGTTGTTGAGCCCTTTGCAGATAGAGCATCAAAGCAGGAATTTAATCTACATGTTTTAGCTTAACTTTGCTTAACATTGAGGGACTGTGTTTCTTTGTTTTGCCGGTTAGAAATTTCTCACCAACAAGTAAGTGAACTCCAACAACTTAGTTCTAGAGTTTTTAAGCTTCACAGCAGTTATTTTCCTTTTCATCCCACAGTTTGGACTTTAGGGAATGTTGTTCCTGTGCACACAAAACAAATGAAAGATAAGTACGATATGGGGTTGGGGTTGAACTCAATGGAGGGGAGGGAGGCAAAGCATATCGCGATTGCCAGATATAGCAAGAATACTATTCACCAGTCTCGATGGGAGCAGATTTTTCGCCATGAATTCATCTCTCTTGTCTGGCTGCGCGAGAGAGGCTGTAACATCTCAGCTACAAGTACTTCCTCTACTCAGTACATCCCCAAACGAGCCACAGAAGACGAAAATCATTGCTACTGTGGATATCCCAAGGATGCTTTGGTAAGTCAATGCAAATTTTGTATTAGCCCTTACAGAAACAAATTTGTTTCAATTTTTTCATGAGCTTGTAACCGTAAGCAGTTATTGTTTACATATGTTATGTCATGTACATTGCTTGAAATCCATTCATAGCATTTTGTGCATATTTAGGATGTTTATTGTGTCTTGTCCATGTGTACAATTATACTTTGGCCAGTTCCTACAATGAGCACCGTCTACCCTATGCAGGGGGTTCAATAAGTTTTTAGGTAACCAGCAATCCTCGCTTTATAGGAGGCAGTTTATATACTCACTTAGAAAATTTAGATGTGTTGCAACTAGAAATGAACCCTCCTCCAGTAACCGGTGGTGACAGACAGTGTAACCGGTGGTGACAGACAGTGTAACTGGTGGTGACAGACAGTGTAACTGGTGGTGACAGACATTGTAACCGGTGGTGACAGACAGTGTAACCGGTGGTGACAAACAGTGTACAATGTATACGGCCAGCCCTTATTGAACCCCCTGCTATGTATGTTATATTGGGTGTTATATACATAAGTACAATACTTTGGCCAGTTCCTGGGAGGAGCACTACCCTACATAATGTATGTATGTGTATATGGGTGTGAGCTGTGGGATATGTTATGGCTAAATTTAATGAAGTCTGTTTGGGTCTGACAATAGTGTTTGTTAGATTTTATGTTTAAGGTCTAAGGGTTCATTTACTGTAGGTGCATTGCTTATGGTTTGATGTACTAGTATTTAGGTGGCCAGTATACATGTAGCATGTGAAATTATCTACAAAGTCATGCATTTTTTATAAACCTGAAAATTCAATAAAGACATATTATTTTTCAAATACGTAAATGAGTAATTGATTTTATACAAAGGTCTGCTAAATAAGTAACTATTTCAACAAGAACAGTCAACTCTACAGCTTGAATACCCAATCTTATCATTACTTTCTTGGTGATCAGCATTTATTGACATTCTCAATATGGTCACTCTGATAAATTATTAAAATAAAAAAATGAGTGATGGTCCTGATTGGTTATTCTACAAGTTAGAGAGTTCCCTACAGCGTATCTGTCACTAGCAGTTGTGGTACTACATACATGTACTTACATGTGTAGGGCTGTAAAAAGCATTGATGATCAGTGATTAATTTTGTGTTTTACCAGAGTCCCTGGAGGCTGTACTATAAACATTCTCTGTTACAGGATTAGTTTCGACAGCCCTAAGCACTGTTTGAGCATTGTTTTACAACTGTTACAATTCTTAATAGAGTACAAACAATAAAAGCATGAAGCAGTACTAGTACTCTAACTAAATAGTACTATTTTGTACTATGAAACAATAGAAAACATAGGATACATGTATTTCACCAATAATAGTACTTTAGATTTAGTGCTATTTCATGCTTTTAGTGTTTGTACTCTAAGATGTTTGATTGTCTATTAACAGAAATAACAAACTAATATCTCATAAAAATGTTGGGATATCTAGTGATATCAGTAATAGTACTGTTTGCATGATCTCTCTACTTATAAACTAATATCTCATGAACATGTTGGGATATCTAGTGATATCAGTAATAGTACTGTTGGCATGATCTCTCTACTTATAAACTAATATCTCATAAAAATGTTGGGATATCTAGTGATATCAGTAATATATAGTACTGTTTGATCTGTACTTGTAAACTAATATCTCATAAAAATGTTGGGATATCTAGTGATATCAATAATAGTACTGTTTGCATGATCTCTCTACTTATAAACTAATATCTCATAAAAATGTTGGGATATCTAGTGATATCAGTAATAGTACTGTTTGCATGATCTCTCTACTTATAAACTAATATCTCATGAAAATGTTGGGATATCTAGTGATATCAATAATAGTACTGTTTGCATGATCTCTCTACTTATAAACTAATATCTCATAAAAATGTTGGGATATCTAGTGATATCAGTAATAGTACTGTTTGATCTGTACTTGTAAACTAATATCTCATAAAAATGTTGGGATATCTAGTGATATCAATAATAGTACTGTTTGCATGATCTCTCTACTTATAAACTAATATCTCATAAAAATGTTGGGATATCTAGTGATATCAGTAATAGTACTGTTTGATCTGTACTTGTAAACTAATATCTCATAAAAATGTTGGGATATCTAGTGATATCAATAATAGTACTGTTTGCATGATCTCTCTACTTATAAACTAATATCTCATAAAAATGTTGGGATATCTAGTGATATCAGTAATAGTACTGTTTGATCTCTCTACTTGTAAACTAATATCTCATGAAAATGTTGGGATATCTAGTGATATGAATAATAGTACTGTTTGCATGATCTCTACTTGCAAACTAATATCTCATGAAAATGTTGGGATATCTAGTGATATCAATAATAGTACTGTTTGAAATCTCTACTTGTAAACTAATATCTCATAAAAATGTTGGGAACACGTCTAATATAGCAGTTACACTAAAAGCATGCAACATAAATAGTGCTATTCTATTGTGACAGTTCATACACAGGACTGGCATGATCACTACATGGGGCGGTCTGCAGTGTCATGAAATCTGCTTTATTTAGTACTAACTGTTTCATGGTTTTAGTGTCTGCTAGACTTATAATAATAGATATACAGAAACTCAATTGAGCAATGTACATGTACAAAGTGTCAATAAAGATAAATAATATTGAAAATACTTTCTTGTTGATTGCTAGTCTGTATTACTATATACAATATGAGCGGCTGATCTGAATTGGATTTACAAACTCGAGCCGTATATTACTTATCGAATCCAACAATGTATACATTGTAAGTGGATGTTTTAGAAACTATAATTTGGATGATAGGAAGTAGTTTAAGTTGAATGCAAATGAGGACGATTCTGTATCTGGTTTACAGATGTCTGCTACGCTTATTATTTCTAATGTATTCCCTCATTAATTATTCATGAGCAAAATATAATAAAAATCATATTAAGCGGAATGATTTTGTATTTATAAATCAGCAAGAGATTCATCCTGATTAATTGCAGTAAACTTTTAACTTTGATTTTCTCAGTTTAATCAGTTTCTTTCAAAATTATAGCACAACATGGAGTGATACATTTTTGGATTTGATAAGTGAGTTAAAATATTTGCGTCCGACCTTCCGCTCATATTTTAACTATCACTTAAAGAGGTCTTAAAACATATGACTGCCAGGGTTTCATAGTTAACGCTCTTGGTCATTCATCTGACATGGATGCTGTGGATGGCCAAAAGTGTTCCATTCACCATATTTGAATTGGATGTTCAATTGGCCAGTCTTGTACTTGTAAACAAAAGCAAAGTCCTTATTGTCAGACACAATCAGTTTGACTCTGTGTCCACCCCGGCTACTTCCATTCAGTACACGAGTGAAGTAGTTTCTCACCTTCCTAGAACTCATGCCTGTGAGCAGTTGGAATAGCTTCAATAAGGAGCCAAGACAGGTAAAGGAAATCACTTCACCCTTTTTATTTTTCCCAATAATGCAGTGAGGCTCCTGGAATTCAGGTGACGTACTTCGTCGCAGCATGAGGGTGATTTCTTTGAATATAGCAAATGGTATGTTTCGTGTTAGTTCTGCCTGGTAAGGGTACCTAACGGATACTCTGCCTGCTAAACGCTTGTAAACTAAGCTAAGCCAGAGTGTGCCCTCGTCATGAAGTACAGATGCGGCGGACACTGTTGAGGTGGCTAGATGAGCAGCTAAAACGACATATATACCATAAGTTGTAGGAAAAGTACATTTTATTGGTGAAAAACACAACAACTTTATGTACATACATAAGCTTACATACATATGCAGTACAGTATATATATATATGTAGTAGTCTGAGTTCTGACATTTTGGATATTTTAATATCTAAAATTAACTATGTTTTCCTCAAGTAAATACCTTCAATGAAAACCTGTCCCTGGGTAGCTTGCTTTTGAGCAAGTTTAATGGTTTTCAATAATGATTGATGGCTGAGTAGTGATTAAGCTTATAGATTTCCAAAACAAAATTCCTAGTAATCCAATATTTCGTTGACAAAGCAATACAAATAAGTCGAACTTAACACTGCATTTGTAAAAAGTGTAAATAACTGAATAACAAATAAAACGTACCATCTGTTCTCGTTTCAGAAGTTGCCTGTTTGACAATTGGCAAAGCAACTTCTAGCGTTTTAGCAACGAAAAATTCCTTGTCAAATCCTTCCTCACTGTCATATGTTTCTAATAATTCTCTCAATTTATCCCTATCCTTATCCTCTTCTTCTAATTCTTCTTCTTCCTCTTCGTCATCCTCCTCGTAATCTTTAAACAACTCATCTATGACTTGCTGTGTGTTAAAAACAGCCGCCATTTTGAAATTTTGTTCAACGCTCATGAAGTCTACCGCTGTACAAAAGATATGGCGAACCCCGGTATTTTTTAGCGTGCGTGTGCCCTACGTGGAACCTTTATATAAACAATGCTAATGAAGGTGAACCTTTATATAAACAATACTAATGAAGGTGAACCTTTATATAAACAATACTAATGAAGGTGAACCTTTATATAAACAATACTAATGAAGGTGAACCTTTATATAAACAATGCTAATGAAGGTGAACCTTTATATAAACAATACTAATGAAGGTGAACCTTTATATAAAGAATACTAATGAAGGTGAACCTTTATATAAACAATGCTAATGAAGGTGAACCTTTATATAAACAATACTAATGAAGGTGAACCTTTATATAAACAATACTAATGAAGGTGAACCTTTATATAAACAATACTAATGAAGGTGAACCTTTATATAAACAATGCTAATGAAGGTGAACCTTTATATAAAGAATACTAATGAAGGTGAACCTTTATATAAACAATACTAATGAAGGTGAACCTTTATATAAACAATGCTAATGAAGGTGAACCTTTATATAAAACAATACTAATGAAGGTGAACCTTTATATAAACAATGCTAATGAAGGTGAACCTTTATATAAACAATACTATTGAAGGTGAACCTTTATATAAACAATACTAATGAAGGTGAACCTTTATATAAACAATACTAATGAAGGTGAACCTTTATATAAACAATACTAATGAAGGTGAACCTTTATATAAACAATACTAATGATGGTGAACCTTTATATAAAACAATGCTAATGAAGGTGAACCTTTATATAAACAATACTAATGAAGGTGAACCTTTTTATAAACAATACTAATGAAGGTGAACCTTTATATAAACAATACTAATGAAGGTGACCCTTTATATAAACAATACTAATGAAGGTGAACCTTTTTATAAACAATACTAATGAAGGTAAACCTTTATATAAACAATGCTAATGAAGGTGAACCTTTATATAAAGAATACCAATGAAGGTGAACCTTTATATAAAGAATACTAATGAAGGTGAACCTTTAAATAAAGAATACCAATGAAGGTGAACCTTAATATAAAGAATACTAATGAAGGTGAACCTTTATATAAACAATGCTAATGAAGGTGAACCTTTATATAAAGAATACTAATGAAGGTGAACCTTTATATAAAGAATACTAATGAAGGTGAACCTTTATATAAACAATACTAATGAAGGTGAACCTTTATATAAACAATACTAATGAAGGTAAACCTTAATATAAAGAATACCAATGAAGGCAAACCTTTACATGTATATGAGAATATACATAACATAACAATAACCGTTACACGATAGACTAATAAATTGACCCACGAAAACAATCGGAAGTACAGATAGCTGAAATGGTAAGGGGCAGTCATTTAGGACTAGGATATGACTGTTCCCTCCCTCTTTGACTACTTCGCTGATTGTGTACTACCCGATAGCGCGGATAAGGTCGAAATCTTTGTCCTATACGTAACATACGGTGGCTCAGCATTTAGTCTGGGTGTATGGTCGATTTTTAGTGTTTTGCATAAATTATGTATTATGCTCGGGTCCCATTCCCATTGACATGAATTCAAGAAAATCCCCTAAGTGTCGTGGCTCGCTTCTAGCGACCACCCTATTAGATAATTCATCAAGCAATTTCCTGATCTCATACTTTATACTTTCAATAGTGGAAGAAACATTAAACTTTACATCTTATTTGGGGTTTTTCCCGTAATACGGGCTGATATTTTACGAGTTGCGATTGCGAATGTATTTTTCCGAGTCCCGAATTCGAAGGGACGAGGAAAAATGCGAGTAACGAGTAAAATATCAGCCCGTATTACGGGAAAAAAAAACACCAAATAAGTTATTTATTATACTACTATATTTGAACGGGGAAAAAAAATGGCCGTTTTTTTGAGTAAATTTATCTAATAATTATTTCAAAACCTTTCAAGGTCCGCGCGCTCTTTTACAATAACAGACACATAGAATGACGAATCGCTCGCGCACGGAGCCAGCTCAGCGCGCGCTTGAAAAGGTTTTTTCTTTCAAACTTTATCCTTGCTTTTGGATGATTTTTAGACTTTGTTATTGTAAAAAAGAAATCGCAATCGGTTTTCCATTGTCTGTACTCTTATTGACAATGGATTTGACGCCACAAAATGTTCAAAACTTTGCAGTGAAACCGGTTTTAGAACTATGGTAATACGGCTTTTAGAACTATGGTAATACGGCTCCATATTTTTCGAGTTCTCTTGAAACTTATAAGGTAAAATTACGTAATAGTAGTATAATAATTATATCCAAGAGACCACAAGGGACAGAGAGGGAGTCTCGCGCTATTCTTGGGATATCTTAAGACTGACTTGCTAGAATTGTCACCTGCGATATGTAAGATAGAAAAATCGAAAATGTTCATACTATGTCAGAAGAAAGCCCTTAGGAAACCTAACACAATGGTATGAGTTTGATGTCCAAAACGATATTTTCTCGGTGATTTTTGAGGAAATTTCATATTCGGGGGTTCATGGCGTGTTTGGCGGGTCACGAAGGGCGGTTTTCAGAGAGGCTTAAAATACAACAAATTGATTATAGCTTATAAAGTTTTTTACCTAGATCAGATAAGTATCACTTCTAATTGGTGTTAGAATCATTACAAACAAGAAATCTGGAAACTCGAATTTTTTTCAAGTTTTTTAGCACAACCCATTTTCAGCATATTTGATCAGTTGCAAAATTAACAACATTCGAGGCTTAAAAAACCCAATTGGTACATGCAATGGCCAAATAATTTTATACACCATGAATCAAGCATTATCCCAACTGCAATTTCACGAAATAAAATTCTTGGGCTCTTTAAATCCAAATGCTCTAGAGCACCTAATGTTCGTACCACTTTCACAAATCTTGTCATCTTTTGAAGCTAAAAATAGCATGTGAAATTGACAAATCGTTTCAAAACAATTCAAAATCTGGTCTCATTCAAACATTTTATTGCTTTAAACAAGCCACTTCATCTATAAAAAACTTTTCAACTAAACAAAGATGATAGTAATGCAGTTTATGGACATCAGTGAAACGCATCCCTGCATGTGACACAAGTTCCATATCAGACGATTGTATAAAACATCCGTGATTATTAAATATGTACCTGATAAAGCCTATTAGACACATATCCGTACGTCAGAAATAATCAATAGCCGTGAAGAGTGACTTGAGTTTCGTGCATTCATTTACTGGCCCAGCAGTGAACAGGCTGGTCAGTTAAACACAGGGAGCCCATTCATGCGGGAAATAACCACGGGAGAAAAACTAGGTCAAACCGCTGAATGCAAGCCAATGGACAAAATAAACCTATGTAAGAGGCATACTGTATAACGCCGACTGGACTGAGATTAACATGCACTGGACTGGACTGGACTGGTAGAGTCCGCGGACTCTGAATTTGAAGCTTTATCGGAATCTGATCTTGATAACGAAAGGCATAAGGTTTTTGGTGTGTGTTATAGGAGTGGATTTCCTACGTATAGGCACGTACGGTCGACAAAGAAATGTGTCCACGACTCACGCTACATACACTATATACATAAACTTTATTAACGTGTCGCAAACTTCTAGCGTATACGATAAGTAGTACACTAATCGGGGGACACTTAATTGAAATACAATTACAATACAAATAGAAATGTGAAAAAAGTAGCTACTCCCTAGCCATGCCATGCTTTAATCGTGTAAAGCCATTCATTGTAATGTGTTATGTAAGCAAGTCTTTGCTTTGAATAAACCAGTCTTGTCCTAGCCTGTCGTCCTTTTGTAGTAGGACTTGTAGTTGTCCCTAGTTCCTACGGAGCCCCGTAAGGGCCATCAACAAAACAATAATTTCATGGAAGAATATCGCGCCGATACTGTGTTTCTATCGCGCGATTAATTCGTTGTAATCTCGCGCGATAAGCGTCGTGTTATTGTGCGATTAATCGTTGTTATCGCGTGATACTGTGTTTGTGCGATACTTTGTTCATATCGCGCGATAATTCGTTGTTGTTGTGCGATACTGTGCTTCTATCGCGCGATACTAATTTGTTATTATCGCGCAATAATTCGTTGTTATCACGCGATAATTCATTGTTATCACGCGATACTTATCGCGCGCGATAATGATAATTGATTGTATATGTAATACGTTACTAATTCGACATGTCAGCAGACAACATGGTGGCCGAACACACTTGTTCGATCTTCTTCGTTGTACATTTCTTGTACTTCCCTCTATAAATATTGCTTTACAAGGGTACAGTTAATTATAATAAAAGATAAAGAATGAATGAAGAAAGGAAATGAAAACTATGAAAATAAAGTAAAAAATATATTTTGTGTGTGTGCAGGACAGTGGAGGGGGGAGGGTCTAAAAGTTTGTTACCGGTAACGTACTTGTCAGAGCTACATTACATAGTTCTGAACTTTCCAGTTCTTTGTAATTATTATTGGGCATATTTATGAAGAATATTCCTGATTCTTTTTCTTCTTCTCTGACACAGTTTATGAAGCAAAAAAAAATACATTGTAAACTAAATATATATATTAATGTTCACACCACCCGCCCTAGATTAGCTTAATTGCTAAAAGGGGGGACTGTTCACAGTCTATATAGAAAACACAGTATCACGCGATATTCTTACATGAAAAAATTATTTTGTTGATGGCCCTAATGGGGCTCCGTAGGAAACAAGGGACAACTACAAGTCTACACTACAAGTGGTTTTATTCAAAAGCAAAGACTTGCTTTACATAACAATTACAATGAATGGCTTTACACGATTAAGCATGGCATGGCTAGGGAGTAGCTACTTTTTTCACATTTGTATGTTGTATTTGTAATTGTATTTCACATTAAGTGTCCCGATTAGTGTACTACTTATCGTATACGCTAGAAGTTTGCGACACGTTAATAAAGTTTTATGTATATATGTATGTAGCGTGGAGTCGTGGACACATTTCTTTGTCGACCGTACGGGCCTATACGTAGGAAATCCATCCTATAACACACCAAAAAACCTAATGCCTTTCGGTTTAGACTTGAAGTAAGTAAAAAGCTATGTGAGCTTCATAATAATTTCACAGGCTGTGAATCGCTGCCCATTCTACGCCCGGGGATTCTACGCCGTTCAGTTTATCAAGATCAGATTCCGATAAAGCTTCAAAATTCAGAGTCCGCGGACTCTACCAGTCCAGTCCAGTCCAGTGCATGATAATCTCAGTCCAGTCGGCGTTATTACAGTATGCCTCTTACATAGGTTTATTTTGTCCATTGGCTTGCATTCAGCGGTTTGACCTAGTTTTTCTCCCGTGGTTATTTCCCGGCATGAATGGGCTCCCTGTGTTAACTGACCAGCCTGTTCACTGCGGTGGCCAGTAAATGAATGCACGAAACTCAAGTCACTCTTCACGGCTATTGATTATTTCTGACGTACGGATATGTGTCTAATAGGCTTTATCAGGTACATATTTAATAATCACGGAGTTTTATACTTGTATTCTAGCGATTCAATCGTCTGAATATGGAACTTGTGTCACATGCAGGGATGCGTTTCACTGATGTCCATAAAAACTGCATTTACTATCATCTTTGTTTAGTTGAAAAGTTTTTATAAGATGAAGTGGCTTGTTTAAAAGCAATAAAATGTTTGAATGAGACCAGATTTTGAATTGTTTTGAAACGATTGTCAATTTCACATGCTATTTTTTAGCTTCAAAAGATGACAAGATTTGTGAAAGTGGTACGAACATTAGGTGCTCTAGAAGCATTTGGATTTAAAGAGCCCAATAATTTTATTTCGTGAAATTGTAGTTGGGATAATGCTTGATTCATGGTGTATAAAATTATTTGGCCATTGCATGTACCCAATTGGGTTTTTTAAGCCTCGATGTTGTTAATTTTGCAACTGATCAAATATGCTGAAAATGGGTTTGTGCTAAAAACTTGAAAAAAATTCGGGTTTCACAGATTTCTTGTTTGTAATGATTCTACACCAATTAGAAGTGATACTTATCTGATCTAGGTAGGACAACTTTATAAGCTATAATCATTTTGTTTTATTTAAGCCTCTCTGAAAACCGCCCTTCGTGACCCGCCAAACACGCCACGAACCCCCCGAATATGAAATTTCCTCAAAAATCACGAGAAAAATATCGTTTGGACATCAAACTCATACCATTGTGTTAGGTTCCTAAGGGCTTTCTTCTGATATCAGTATGAACATTTTCGATTTTTTCTATCTTACATATCGCAGGTGAACAATTCTAGCAAAGTCAGTCTTAACACGAGAGAGACGCACTATAAAAGGAGAGGTACCTAAGGTAAGTTCGTTGGATCTGTCAATCAAATCTACCGAGGACGTCACAGAGGAGAGGTCTCAAGAACTGCCAGCTCTATAAATCAATCAAATGAACAAGAAACTGGAAATAAGTACTAGTCATATGGATAATTTTTGTTTGGACAATTAATTCACTATCACTTTTCACTTTGGTTAAAATCAAATTCTTATGGATAATTTGAAAACTGAGAACCGTTATAGCCGTTTTGAAGTCGGGCACGGCTCTAGTATTCTGCTTATATCGTTCTTTCGTAGGTAAAATTTACGCCGCCAAGACATGGAAATGCCACTTGCGAATTGAATATACTCACAGCATAGATTTCGAAACCATAACCGGCTTTCCATAAAAGTACAGAGATGTACAAATGCTCGACCACTTTTACCTCGTACTGAACAAGACGCCTTCGCGGCCGAACGACGCGTCGCTTCGTCTTGTTATGGTGGACGACGAAGACTTGTGTAATGAAAACAATGCTCTTGTCGCTTTATGTAGAAAATGACCCGAACATAGTTTTCTGCTTGGAAATGCTTATTACAGGCAAAGAGGATTTCGCTTCATGAATTTGTAAGGCCTGGGATAAGAAGTACGGATGTTGATTGTTGTGATACATGGCGCGCGAAATTCAAAACATTCGTCGGTACGCGTGGCGCGACTGAAAATCGTATAGATAGACTACCGGAATACGATAAATATTGACACGTCCGTCTATTATAA
Organism: Actinostola sp. cb2023; assembly: GCA_033675265.1. Taxonomy (NCBI): domain Eukaryota; kingdom Metazoa; phylum Cnidaria; class Anthozoa; order Actiniaria; family Actinostolidae; genus Actinostola; species Actinostola sp. cb2023. The sequence goes on along the minus strand of JAUJYZ010000110.1, from coordinate 2,570 downwards.
CTTTAGTTTTAGACCTACATTACAATTTCTTCATCCGATTTATTGCTGTGAATGTGTGATGTGCTTTATTAAGAAAATTATTTTACCCCGTTGTTCCAGCGCCATGTTCAACCATTGTCCCGCCATATTCAAATCAATTATTATTCAAAAAATTGGTGGGCGGAGCGATGCCCTTTATAGTGCGTCTTCGTGTTTAATTTCAATAAATCTAGTTTTTAGAATGCGGACGTTGAGGAAATTAACTTCCGGTTCAAAGTAGATGGCGGCTAAGATCTATCTTACTCTATCCCGCGGAAATAAAACAAATGTGTTTTTTTTTTTTTTTTTTGCAATTTGATTACTTTTTATTAAATGGCTCGCGGATAATTTGTAGATTATTAGACTTTTGAGACGGCAATAATGAGTCAGATGATAACAAAGAAAATGTACATGTCCCGCGGAAAGAAACTAGTGAATACTTTTTGTCAACAAACTGCTTCTTTCATCTGCAAACCAAAATGTCTAATTCTTCTTCCATTTGAGACCTGCTTTCTGATCAGTGTTATTTTTCGTTTCCCTTTCTTTGCTGAGAGAGAGTGTATTTCCCAAGTTTAATTTGGCAAAAGTGCTGCACCAGGCAGAAATTCGGTATAAAACTAACATTCAGCTTAAGCTTATTCGTTTCAGCATCAACTGATTGTGAGAAATAATATTACTTGATTCTGACTGAGCAAAGTCATAAACAAGGGAATACAATATACGGTGATGCGGCCTCTATTTTAAATGGTACTCGATGGATAACAACGTAATTTGAAAGTTTTGCGCTCACCTTTTTATTTTCACTGAAGCGGCCATAAAGCCAACTTGTGGACTCCACTGAATCCAGCCACGTTGAATCAAAACTTGAAATGAAGTATAAACCGTAGTTTTTGCAGAGATTTCAAGTCATTCAGATGCCGTTATACACACAAAAAATATTCACAATCCATTTTTAAGTTATTTTAGGAAAAGAAAATGGCACAAGCACACAAGAAACACGCTTACTTTCACTGCATGTTTGATTCACTTCGTGACTCGTCTTGTCGCTCATCATCATGTTTTACGGCAAATTTGTTTTTGAATAGCCTTGTGGAAACTCTTCAAACGCCACAACGATAATTACAAGATAACACACCTAAACCACATCCAAGAATAAAATTGAAGTCACTTTCTGACGAAATAGTTTGACGAAAGAGACACGAAAATACGTCTTTGAAAGTCTTCGCCTCGGCAGCTTTGCATCCACACGCTACAACAATCAACAAGCCTTTCAGTTGTAAAACAGAGCAATTTTCACGACTTTATCCTTAGATTTTCCATCGGATTTAGTCTTTAATGCACTTTCAAATCAAATACAATCTATTCTTGGGAATGTTTTTTCTTAATTGTTCAAGGCAGAACAGCAAGAAGAAAGTACAAACAGCGACCTTCTTCATGCAGCGAACCTTCTTCATGCAGCGACCTTCTTGTTGAGTGTGGCAGTAGTTTTCGGCGTTTAGTTTTTGTTGTTCATTCATCCTACAGACCACACAAACACAAGGCGACTTTTGGACTCTGTTTCGAACTTAAACAAACTCTTTCCATATAAAATAAATTATTGCGATGCTTTTCTGATGATTTCAGTCAAAATCAGAGTCAAAATACTCGGCCTACAAAAAAAAAATGTTACATCTGCTTGAACCGGAAGGTTATTTTCTCAGACGTCGGCATTCTAAAAATAGATTTATTGAAATTAAGATATCCCAGACCCTATACTGGGAAGACTCCCTCTCTGTCCCTCATGTGTCTCTTGTTATATCTTATTTTTTTGTAAAATGGTAAATTGTAGATGATTATTTCACTACATGTATGTTTGTATTTCTAAAGGGTGCTTTTTGAAGACTTTCCTTGCTTGCTTTGAAACGTATTAAAAACCGTTCTCTCTCCTTTTTGGGCCATAACTGTCAACGAAAAAAAAACAAATGGCGTCCTTTTTAATTTGATCATGAGATATTTCAACCCTGTACATTTCAGTAGTGCTCGAAAATAAAGTAGCCCGACCCTGTGAACGTTGGTATATAGCGTGTTCGGCTACTTGTGGTCAAATCAAACGTCACCAAGGATTTTTTTAGTATCAGAAAAAGATCCAAGTGACGGAGTAACGCAATCATAACAATAATAATAATAATAAAATAATAAATAATAATAATAATAATAATAATAATAATAATAATAATAATAATAATAATAATAATAATAATAACATTAATAATTAATAATAATAATAATAAAATAATAATAATAAAATATATATATTTTAGTATGGAGACACGGTACTCGGAGTGATTCACGTGAGATTTTCATTCAATGAATGTGATAATGCTCCTATAAAAAACCTTCATGAAGTGTAGGCTAGGGAAAGTTGTGTAAACAATAATGAAGCAACACAGATCACTTTCTCCAGGTAAAATTAAACCATCAACCTTTAATTAGAACTTGCTCATTTTAGATCAACGATCACAGAGATCAGTTTACGGTTAACAAAAGAATACTGTCCTAGTTAACCATTCTAC
>JAUJYZ010000758.1:372500-418900 GCA_033675265.1 Actinostola sp. cb2023 | reverse complement strand
GATGATGATGTTGATAATGATGATGATGATAATGATGATGATGATGATGATGATGATGTTGATAAATTAATGATGATGATGATAAATGATGATGATGATGATGATGATAATGATGACGATATGATGACAACATTAATATAAGTGCAATCTTACTGTGGAGAAGGTGACGATATCAGTCGCGATTGTGGACGAGGAAACTGTTCAGTTTTATAAAGTCTGGACTGCATCCCTTGCGATGTCTCCTGAGCCAACAATGGCTGGGGTGCGGGCTGCTGCATCTGGGCCGGCGATGACAACTGAGATGCTGGTGAAACGTCTGTTCTTGGTTTGTATGTTGAGGTCGATGGCTGTGCCTGGAAAGGCGGTTGTAACTGCGGACTAACTTCTGGATATGGATCCATAGCTGGCTCCGTAGCGGGCTGTATAGCTGGCTGTATAGCTGGCTGCATAGTGGGCTGCATAGCTGACTCCACAATTGGCTGCATAGCTGACTCCATAGTGGGCTGCATAGCTGACTCCATAGTGGGCTGTATAGCTGACTCCATAGTGGGCTGTATAGCTGACTCCATAGTTGGCTGCATGGTTGACTGCATGAAGGGTTGCTGGCTTTGCATTTCCGATGTCATGGGGTAGGTCTGCTCAGTCGGAAGGAGACCAGCTCCCAAACTTTCTGAGGTGGAAAAGGGATCCGTTGACGCAGTAGGGTAGTTTGTTGTCATAGCACCGGCTGCATTATTATTCTCAATGGCTTCTAGGTAGTCATAGTAACGCTGCCAAGCAACAATAGAATCAAGTTAGGACGAAAAGAACGCATTACAAGCCTCAAGAGTTCCAGACTTCCGGTACGCGCGCAATGCATTATGAGATTATTACAGAGGAAAAGTGAGCACCAATTCTAGACACAGGGAGCCCAAGCTATGTTTTTGCTCACTTGGTGCTCACTTTTCCCATGGATCATAAATAGACTGGACAGTCTTTTTATGATCCATGCTTTTCCTTTGTAATAATCTCATAATACATTGCGCGCGTAACGGAAGTCTGGAACTCTTGATGCTTGTATTTGAATTGATATTTTATACTTCAAAGAATCTGTCGAATGTATTGCGCCACGCAGATCGCAAAAGCTTCATTCTTTTTACACAGAAATGTTTGATTTTGTAGATCCTTTTTGGAGATTGACCCATCGCTAAATACACAAAATAGATGTCCCGGGCTTTATAGTCTAATAGAGTTTAAACTATCAGTCTTCCTCAATACATGTTGAAGTACTGAAATAAAAATTACATGATTTAGTCGTCATGTTATCGTTTATTTTTGTTTATTTTGAAGACAAATGAAAACTAGTGAAGTTGTATACTATACAAACAGAGAACATTTCGCTCTACGAGCTCCCTTTGGTTGTGGTTGCTTTCTAGCCTTGAAAGCACAAGAATTATGCGACTGATTGAATGGTTTATTTGTCTATGAAATGATATGGAGTTGATTTATGCCTTTTTATTTGACTCTCTCGTTTTTTGGCACTAAAAACCAGTGCGAAACTGTTCGGTCTAAGCGTCGTTATTTCCAAAACTAAGATCAATTTTAGAAACTTTAATATCTCAAACAGTAAAGAATTCAACCCAGCGAAACTTAAAATCTCGGAGGAAAAACTGACTAGAAAAAGTTGCAGAAAATTGTAAAGTTTCCTTTTGAACACAAAGTACCACCTGCGGGGTCACGCGCCCTTGGCCATCAAGCGAACAAATCTCTTTTTTTTTATAGAAAAACGTTGAGTAACAAAAGCTAAAGGAGCTTTGAGCAAGCTTTGAAAGGACTTTCATGTGTTCACTAAACCCAAGCGCATTAAATCTAGTATGTTGTAAGGAAAAATGGCCGTCACTTTGTACAAAACTGCCACCCGCACACACACCCAAGTACAAGCAAATGCTAATTACGAGTTTCCATTCCTCCGTATAAACCTTATACCGGAACAATCGTACCTTATTGTGAGTCTTCCAGAAGTCTTGCTTATTCAGATACCAGCCGGAAGACAAACCATAGTTATTCGTCGAGGAATATCTGTATGGATTGGGTCCAGACGTGATCTTCTTTGGACTAGTGTACGGATTCGATTGGAAATACCTGTAATAATATTGACCGCGAGATCCTCCCAGGAGAAAACAGGTCGTGAAGAAGATGAATATTGTAAAATAGTTTGCCTCCATGATGGGTCATCGTATTCTTGCTGCGTCGATGGAAAATCCTCCCCTCTTTCACACTTCGGGTATTAATAACTTACATCTCAATTGTTATCGTATACCATTTGCCAGTAAATGTAAACCTGAGGAACATATTCGTTACTGATCCCATTTGTTTATAGTTTACGACTATACACAACATTGCTGCTAAAAACAGCGATGACGCGAGGTCAGCAGCTCAAAGACTAATCTGACCAGTGCTAGCAAAGGAACGCCACTCCCTGGTATCGTCCTTGAAACCACAGAATTCCTCAACGTAATGTGTCTATAATGCGTTTAGTATTTTCCTCTGTGGCGCGGATATGCACAAAACTCAACACTACCATGCATGAAGGCTTAGTTGTTGCTTATGGCGATCATTCGACCGTGTGATTGGGTTAACGTGTGAACTGACACCAACTAAAGGTGACGACTTTTGACGACAATATTTCGATCGATCATGTTGAACACCATTCAAAAACCAACAATATGTTGCCGTAAATATCGCGCAAAAAAATGGCGTTAAATTCGTCCCGAGTACCGATCGTTTCACGGGTTTCATTTTCGAGTTCAAAAGTATAGCGTTGTCGGTCAGCTCTACAGTGACGTTAGCGATGTTTTTTTTGAGGCGTTTCAAGGACATCTTATTTGGGATCAAAATAATATCATCACTCTTGGATGGGATGTGAAAACAATGGAAAAATCACTTCGTGAAAACGCATGGAATACACGAGGAGCGGCAATATGCGGTGAAAACGCCTTGTGGGACAATATCATCACTGCAAAGCCATCAAGGAAACAAAATTACTCGGGCTACACATCATGCACACTTCCGCGCCTTCTTCGCCTTCAAATCAGATTATACTATGATAATATTACAGCCAGTGTTGCACAAAATGATTGCACGATTGGAATCGATACTCATCCCGTAAAAATAGGAATATATATTTTTGAAATGATATTGTCATCGATTGAGTATCTTGGATGTTTGTAAACCAATAGAGCTCTCTTGTTTTTAAAAAGTAATTTGTCAATAAAAAAGCAAAGCTGTCAATAAAATAAAACAAAGCTCTACTAAAAATGTTTATTTTATTCTTAACTTACATTATTACAATTTGACATTTTATAAAAAATTACTTATTTTAAAATTAATTGATTCATCATTTATTTCAAAAACCAATTCCATAAACGGCTCGGCCGCTGACCAGTCCAGACCGGATTTCACTAACTACTATAACAAGTGCAATTACTGAAGTACAAGAACTTGCGTCATGTGAAAACCGGCCCGACGCAAGCACAAGAACTTGTGTCATGTGAAAACCGGCCCGACGCAAGCACAAGCGCAAGTACAGGAACTTGTGTCATGTGAAAACCGGCCCGACGCAAGCACAAGCGCAAGCACAAGAACTTGTGTCATGTGAAAACTGGCCCGACGCAAGCACAAGCGCAAGTACAAGAACTTATGTCATGCAAGTGAAAACGGGCCCGACGCAAGCACAAGCGCAAGCACAAGAACTTGTGTCATGTGAAAACCGGCCCGACGCAAGCACAAGCGCAAGCACAAGAACTTGTGTCATGTGAAAAACCGGCCCGACGCAAGCACAAGCGCAAGCACAAGAACTTGTGTCATGTGAAAACTGGCCCGACGCAAGCACAAGCGCAAGTACAAGAACTTATGTCATGCAAGTGAAAACGGGCCCGACGCAAGCACAAGCGCAAGCACAAGAACTTGTGTCATGTGAAAACCGGCCCGACGCAAGCACAAGCGCAAGCACAAGAACTTGTGTCATGTGAAAACCGGCCCGACGCAAGCACAAGCGCAAGCACAAGAACTTGTGTCATGTGAAAACCGGCCCGACGCAAGCACAAGCGCAAGTACAAGAACTTGTGTCATGTGAAAACCGGCCCGACGCAAGCACAAGCGCAAGTACAAGAACTTGTGTCCTGTGAAAACCGGCCCGACGCAAGCACAAGCGCAAGTACAAGAACTTGTGTCATGTGAAAACCGGCCCGACGCAAGCGCAAGTACAAGAACTTGTGTCATGTGAAAACCGGCCCGACGCAAGCACAAGCGCAAGTACAAGAACTTGTGTCATGTGAAACGGGCCCGACGCAAGCACAAGTGCAAGTACAAGAACTTGTGTCATGTGAAACCGGTCCGACGCAAGCACAAGCGCAAGTACAAGAACTTGTGTCATGTGAAAACCGGCCGACGCAAGCATAAGCGCAAGTACAAGAACTTGTGTCATGTGAAAACCGGCCCGACGCAAGCACAAGTGCAAGTACAGGAACTTGTGTCATGTGAAAACCGGCCCGACGCAAGCACAAGCGCAAGCACAAGAAATGTCAAAGTTTTGCTTGTGCTTGTGCTTGTGTCTTGCCCGTTTTCACAGTGTAATACTTCTTGTACTTGTACTTATGCTTGCGTCGCTAGTAAAAATCAAGGCCAATGGAACAGCACTGAATGCAGCCCGCCATCTTAAATACAGACGATTTTCAGTCCCATAGACTTCATTCCAACGTCGCGGGCGTTGACCGGAAGTAGATTAATGAATTTTGGATCTAATGCGCATGTCTGAAATCCAATGTCACGCAACCACACTGTCATCCAATCCTGGTCGTTCCAGGTATTGATTGAAGTCCGTCCGAACACGAACACTTCTAAACTCTCGCGGAGTATTTAAGGTCGTCCCTCGACAATATTTGTGCCTCTCTCTATGAGAGAAGTGGGCCTTGCATGACAAAACTTGGAAAGCTTGCCAAGCCTCAAACAAACCGTAAAAAATGATTCGCTTTTTAGGCCGTGTTTACACGTACTCATCTTTGATAGAAATCAGAAACTATTGTTTCTTTAGCGGTTAACCGTACTTTTCTGATTTGTATCTTGGTAAAGACATGTCATGAGTCGTCGTAAAATACACTAGTCTCTCCTCTCATCGCATGCTTGATTCATCCCTGGTGTCTCTGAGTTCTTGTGAAATGAATCGTCCTCTTTCTTCTCTTCTTTTTCAATTTCTTTTTTGTTTTTCTCAACTTCTTCGCGTGGCAACAACGGAAATGCAATGCGCAGTTCTTCTGAAGCACTAAGAATCGAGGAAATGATGGAAAAGAACATCGACAGACCAAGAATAATAACAATAGCATGTAGTACTTCTAGTATGCCAGAAATAAGTTCTGTTGGTGGTTCACCTAAATAATGAAGAAAAGAAAGAGAGAAAGAAAGCGTTAAAGACCCGTAAGACTTTATATGACTGCGCGCACTATTATATGGAATTTTGTTACCAAATATGGAATTTTTGTTGCCAAATATGGAATTTTGTTGCCAAATATGGAATTTTGTTACCAAATTTTTGTTACCAAATATGGAATTTTGTTACCAAATATGGAATTTTGTTACAAATATGGAATTTGTTTGTTACCAAATATGGAATTTGTTTGATATGGGTAGGTTTTTGAAACGGAAGTATATATATCGTATAAGTAAAAGTGTCGGTATCTAGGGAGTACATACCTTCATTGGGAACTAAGTCGCCAAATCCAATAGTCGAGAAAGTGACAAAACAAAAATATATTGCTTCAAAGAAAGTCCAGTCTTGTGTATTTGTATACAATATCGCCCCTAGCAACAACATTAGAATCATAAACCCTAGTGTCCAGGCAATCGTCCGTGTTCGTACAGTGACGTCATCGCGAGGACCACTTAACACAATCATGATGCGGTAGTGTACGTAATGGATGACGTCATTGATGCGGTCACCGATGCTTTTCAGGATCATCAAGTTCAAAGGTATTCCAAAAAATGCGAAAATCATACAAAATATTCGTCCTTCTGTAGTGGCTGGAGCCAAGTGTCCATATCCTAGAGATACAAGAAGAAGTGAGTGTTTAGACTGCGTTTACACGGTACCAGACGAGACCGGTACAACACTGGGTCATCTATCCGTACTAATTTGAGAGCGGTTAGCTATACAACTGAGACAAGGGAACGCTTGAAATTGGGCTATTCTGTAACTTTCGGTAGAAAATCGATAAATGAGGCTTTGAAATCCCTCAAACGCGCGACCTAATTATTTTGACAGGCACACCACAGGGAGCCCAATAGTTACTTCGGAGTCTCAAACGTTTAGGCTTTGACAGACTCACGTCACAATAAAAGAAAGGCTTCTTTTTCGTTTGACTTGTTTGTGCGACAAATTTTTATCTAAATGCTGGTAGCGGGGACGTCATGGGAATACCTTTACCGAACCCTTGTCAGCAATTTAGCTCAGACAATTACAGACAATGGAATCAAAAACATGGACACGGTTATAATTTTTAAAAGAAATTAAAATTTCGCTGAAACAGCCAAACTTTAGATAGTTGAGTTTTTACTGCCGAAAATTATGTGATGTCTCACGGCTAGCTGTCGTTATTTTTAACCGAAATCTGCCCGCTTGTTTATCAGTTGTTTTGCCAACAAATCAGTAAAAACATTTTTGCTCCGCGTTAAAGTAACATCTCTAAAGTAATGCCAGACGGAGAGTTGTTTTGCCATTCAAGTGTTTTTCTGTACAGCTTGCTCCATCTGAATTCATGTCATGAGTTCTTGGTCGTTCTTACCTATCGTAGTCACTACACTCCACGTAAAATACAAAGATGCGTAGTAGGACCATCGTGAACTGCACCAACTCTCTACAGGACCACCACAACGATATTTTGTCGCCGTAGAAATCTTATGAACCAAAAAGTCAAATTCTTTTCTCGACATGTTATACTTTTGATGAAGAGATTTTCTCAACCAGTTCAAATGGACAACTTCTTGAGCTTCGTTTTCGTTTTCTAAGACTTGAAACACGGCGGCTCCGCAAAAAAGGTAAATTCCTAGAAGAACGACAAGAGACAGAAGTCGTTTGGTGTCGCTTTTCATCAGCCAGTCTATCGTCATTATTTGCTTCCATATTTTCCCACGTCACGGCGTCCTCCCTCTTCTTCACTCACCGAAAGTCGGCTTTGTAGTAATCTTAATTCATAGACTGCTTGATATATGTTAAAAAACACCCGAAAAACCAGTTTGACAGACGAATTGTCAAGGGTTAGTGACCGATGTACTAGATACAACACTGCGCATGTCCTGTTCAAACAAGTTGTTGAAGAAGCTAGCTGACCTTTCTTCTGGTACCGGTTGGTTAACATTCAACAAAGAGCTCGAACGGGAAGGAATGGCAGTGATGAACATTATGGAAAACAAGATTAATTATGAAAACATTTCTCGATTCTGATTGGTTAACAGCAGTGCAATTAAGCGCTAATTTACCAGGTAATTGGTACGAAATAAACTCGGTTCAAATAATCCTAAATTGAAAATGGTAGTTAAAAAAAATGAAAACTGTTTAAAGGAAAACGAACTTAGAAATCCTGAAGTGAAATTGCAAGTCATATTAAAAATCTATGACCGAAAGGAATTCTGGTAATTACTCGGGCTTCTTGTGGAATAACCGAGGTTTTGTTCGTCGTCGCTTGAAGAAAACCGAGCCAAAGGTCTGGAGTTCGAGTCTCATAGGAGTCGTTCCCACCCCCCCCCCCCCCCCCCCCCCCCCCTCCCTTTTTTTAACGTTTCTTTTTATTCTTATTTCTTGTCCTAACATGATTTCCTTTTATTGTTTTAATTTTTATCGGATATGTCTTTGAGCAGTATTTTGAAATTAAAAACTTTTGCCGACTTTACAAGAAAGCACAGGAACCCTAATATCAGTATCCATGCAAAGATTTCCAAAATTGAAAACAAATCTTTAAATACGATTTTCGTTGCAATGTGGTCGGGCATTACGATTTTAAAACGATAGCTTGACCGTAAGTTCTGGGGTGCTTACCATTTACTCGGAAAAACCGGAAATTCCGGTTTGAAAAAAGAAAGGTATATGTGTCATTCCGATCGGAAAGTTCCGGAAAACTCGGTCTAATGATACACGCGTCTACGGAAAAAAAACGAAAAGAGCGGGAAAAGTGGATTATCTCAAACGCTAGACCGAGTTTTCCGAAACTTTCCTATTGGAATGACACATACCATTTGTTTTTCCAACCGAAATTTCCGGTTTTTCCGAGTAAATGGTAAGCACCCCTGATTACATCTAGGATCATTCAAACAAGTACGAGATTTATACGAGTATAAAATCACAGTTCTGTCCCGCGATCGCCGCCGCGTCTACACCAGCAAGTTTTCCTTGACAAGTAAGCTTATCTTTGACAAGTTTCGTTGATCGTGTAGATAATGAACAAGTTTTCCTTGAATAATTTTTCTGAATTATAACCAAAGCCAGGGAATAAAACCCAGCACAAGCAACGAGTGAGAAAGAAGGAAACAACTGAGAAAGATCTACATGTTATATTTATTTTGGCCAGGTTTCTTAATGTGTGCATCTGTGTATTTGCTTGGTTTCAATCAGCTGTTAAAACTCCTTGAATCTCATTATTTGCTTCAAATGACGGGCAAACACTGCCCTCCATGTGCTATCAAGCAGAGAGTATTCTATTGAAAAGGTGCAATTCAGCTGATGAAAATTCCTCACGAGACCGAAAGTGACGTCTAATGAAATCAAGCACTGTGGCCCGTGAGCTGTTCACGTCAAGTCCAAACCTTATTCACGTGACGTCCCCAAGGACTATTACACTACGTATTAGCATATGAATGAAGCTTCGCCGAATTGACTACAAAAATCACACCTTAAGGGTGGACTAACATATTTCGTTACTATGCAACCGCGTTGCTATGGGGTTTTACATGTCTTCAATTCTTTAGCTTTGTTGAGGATTTTTTTCTGAAATTTTGATATTTTATAGTCTTGTTAAACATCCTACTTCTCTCTAGGGGTTTTAAATTTCGTTTTAGCAGGAATGAGTAAGCATACAATTTATGAAAGTCATACAATTCGCGCATCTCCTGCTTGGGTACAACAGGAAAATCAAAACGTCTTTGCTGCATAATAATTTTTATGCCAAATGACAGAATAGAGAACTGTCTAAACATTTTCGTAGAACTCTTTTCCGAAAACCATCAATTTAATGCTGAAAAAGAACGGTAAATTTAACAAGACTTCACTGCGCATGCGCATATTCTCGTTTTCAAAAACCTTCAAAATTTTCGAGCACGTTCACTGAGGGTTATTTTTTTCTAACCTAGAATATCAACAACGACCTAGTCAACATTGCTGAGCATGCTTTTTAAAAACTAAAGACAATATGACAAGTTATGGAATTTAATCCTTAAAAACAGCTCGAAAAACGTCCATAAAAAAATCATTTTTGATTTAAATACGAAGTCCATGCTCAGTTGTCTGCTCCTTGTATTGTAGAACAAGTGTATAATTATAGATTTACAGTATCTTATAAATCCTTGGAAAAAAAGAGCGTTTTCTGTTTTGATGACGTCATTGTGACGTAATTTGGTGACGTCATGCTCTGACAAAGCTTTCTCCCTTACAATCACTTCCTATAAGTCCCTTCTCTTCTCTTTGAATTTTACGATTTTTTTGAGGTTTCAAATTTTCCTTAGCAACAGTCGAAATAAATATGTTAGTCCACCCTTAATATAATATGAGTGACTAGATGGAGCAATGGTCTAATTGTTTTAGTATAAACAAACTAGCATACTTACTTTTATACCAATATTTCTTGTTTAATTTGCATAGGTAAAAAGAATAAGAATTTTATGCTGGTCATAAGTACACATTTTACCATCAACAAATTGAAAACTAAACCAGAAAAGTTGGTTCTTTTGTTGAAAAACTTTCATAAATCAAATAACAAATGAACAAACCACGAGTCAAGAGTGGTGTAGCCTTCGTTTATTACCTTTATCACTATCAGTACTCCATTTGGCTTTGGCTTTGCTCAGTTTTAAAAGTTGAAAAAAATCGGCCTGAAAAATCTTCAACTTTAATTACGATCGTTTCTCGCTCAGTTTCTGCAGTGTCAGCCAAAGAAAACTTGCTGGAATTGTCAATGAGATGTCTATATTTATGTGCTTTTTCCATTTCTTGTTCTTGAGATTTGTTTCTCGGTCTATTTTAGCTCTTTTTAGCGAGAAAACAACTATCGGGTTTGTCCGCCATCTTGCTTCATCTTTCACGGCCAATGGTTACCATGGTGATTCGCTACTAGGGGACTATCACTATTAGACCCCTAGTAGCGTAGCCAATCAGATTGCAGGATATATGATAGACCACTAGTTTGTTTATACTAATAGGGTTTATCTGAAGTTATGGCTTAGGGGCCGGATATACCCTCCCTCGCTAGCCTTTTGGTTATGACCTAGTTTTATGTAGCACCGGGATAGCGCGGGCGACGCCGAAATCTTCACCCTTTACGTAAGTCGATTCGATGTCTCAGCTTCTTAGAATGTCTCGGGAGAATCGTCCCATTATTTCGCTTTTTCTTTTTCTTTTTTTTCTTTTTCTTTTTCGTCTCTCCTTTGATACGGGAGGGGTGGGATCGTGACCAAAACCAAGGAACCAAAGGTCTGGAGTTCGAGTCTCACAGGAGTCGATCTTTTTTTTTTGATTTTTTTTTTTCTTCCTTCTTTTTTAGCGCGTTTGTTCGAACCCTCTTTGTCGATAATTTTTATCTTTTCTCTTATTTGTCAGTTTGTTTTGTAACCAAGAAAGAAAAAACACAGAATTCCTGTTCGATCGACGCCGAAACGATGATCCAGTCCAACCAATCAGAGACCACGTAATACAACAAAATAACAAAATGCTCGATTATCCAATCAAAAGCGTCGTTAGATCCACAACATTCTGAGAAGGCAACTCTTCCATCACATGATTTGATCATGAGCTAGTGATCGCTGAATGTTTGGAAATTCTTTACATCAACAAAAGTCAAAATGGTACGAAAGCTTCTTTGCTTGTGATCAGGATTGATTGACGTCTTTTGTCTTGTCTTTATGAGCTCACAAACATGGGGATTCGTTTTTATTCGCAGAGTTCCGCAGTAGTGAGTTCAGAGGGAGAAAGAAGGGAATATCTGTTCAAGGTTCTTGTCATCGGTGATTTAGGTGTTGGAAAAACGAGCATCATCAAACGTTATGTTCACCAGTTTTTCTCTGTGCATTATAGAGCTACGGTATCCTTGTATATCTGGTATTTTAGTGTAATTCAGTGGTTTATTTATAACCTTGATTATAGCTCTATTGTAGTCTTCCCGTCCCCACGGCAGTAAGATGGGCTTCCGTAGAAACGAGGCCAAGACCGGCTACATTCTTATAGCCTGTACATGCAGCTGTATCAGTGAATATGTAAATTAATTGACTTCAATTAAGTTAAAAGTGATTCATTTATCGTACTGTACACTTCATCAATTTGATTTCAGTGATCAATAATATTTCAATCAAATGCAGTCGTGTGTTATTATTCCATACATTGTGAATGCCAACTGCATTCACTCACTATAAAACATGCAATTTACTAGCTATATACAGTCATTTGCAAAAATTAAGGCCGCTACGAAATATCTATATATCAATATATCGGGTGCATTATGGGTAATTCAACAATCGAAAATTCCCCTTGAAAGAGGGTTAACGCCAGCAAAGTTGGTAGAAATATTTAGTATAATGTTTATCTTAGTCTTACGTTTGTTGTTTGTAAATTTTGCTTCATTTAATAGTATTAGTGATGCACCCGATATATTGATATATTGATATATCGTGGCGGCCAGAATTTTTGCAAATGACTGTAAAACAATTAGACTACTTGTTCTCAGTTTCTATGAGTAAAATAGTCAACTCGGCGCTACACACCTCACTATTGACTCGTAGAAAATTTGAACTCGTAGTCTAATTGTTAAATATAACTAATAGCTGTTTCATTTATAGTTTAGTGTGGGCACTCCATATAAATAATAAATAAAGTCATTACACAATAGGCCCATATGTAAACAGATCATTTGCAACATAATTGCTAAGCCGTTATTGCTTTGTTCAGCCACGGCTTAGCTAGGCTGCAAGCAATCTGTTCAAAACAGCAAAGGCAATTAAGGCATAGCTAAGAAAGACTTAGGGGTTCAAGATCATTTAACTGATATAATATGGTTTAGGTAGTTTTGACCCATTATGACTTAGCTAAGCCACATCTTAGTGAAATAGCTTATTTTGTCTCATTTAAAATGGGCCAAATATGAACTCACTGCATCTGGCCCATATCTCCTCATTCTCCTTGCGGCCATTAATTTATTCTCCTCATGGCCATGCAAAGAATGAAGAACGGCTGCTTTGCAGGCTAGGCCCATATACTGTAGTGACAACTATAGTGAATGCCAAGCTTCATTTGTCATCAAAGTGGTGATGGGATTCAAGTGCAATACAATAATTGTATAGCTAAGTGTTCAAGTATTGGCATACCTTAACCTTGTAAAGATTGGAGTAGACTTTGCATTGAAAGTCATCAGCCATGACCAAGATACACTTATACGTTTACAACTGTGGGATATAGCAGGTCAGATATGTGCCTGGGCTATATGGGGTATATATGGGCTATATGGGGATGTGCCGCTGGACAGGGTATGGTTTTTGGCCTCTCTGTCCTGAACAGGGTATATAATTTTATGTGAGTCTGTCCCAAACAGGGTATGGTAATGCACAATTGTCATCGTTAAATATGGTTTTAACCGGTATTTAGCCAACCGAGATGCGAGAAGTTTGCCGATCTTTAGCAGGTCATCAGTCAACATAAAACACGTTAAAATTGAGTCAAAGAAGACAGTGTGTATTTTGCCCTTTGTCCTAAACAGGGTCCTAAAATAGAGGGTGTTTTCCTAGACAGGTATTTTAGATTTTTTTTTGTCCTGAACAGGGTCAGGGTTTCAAACCATCAGCGGTACCCCTATACCCAAACATGGGTCAAGTACCCCCCCCCCCCCCCCCCCCCCCCCCCCCCCCCCGGGATATGTGTTGTTAGAACTCCACTATCTCAACATCAGATTATCTTATCTGTTTGAATCTATAATAAATATAGCTTCATTATTTTGATATTTATCTTTGCCTTTTTATGTTTCTTCAGGTCAGGAGCGATTTGGCAATATGACAAGGGTAAAAATCTACATTAAAGATAATGATTAGTATATACAAACTCAACAACCTCCTAAGATCAAGCAATTTCATTGGTTCACAAACAGTAGATATTAAACAATACCTACTTCTGAAACACGCGATATTCATTTTGACTCGAAATGGCAGGTGTTAAGAGTGCCTCCACGAGAGGACCAGGCAGATGTGATACATGCTATCTCTCCGATTTTAATGAAACTTTCCCAAAATAAAGGTTATGGGTAGAAACTCAAGAATCCAAAACCGTTTGGTTTTTCGATTTTTCCCTGGCGAGATAGACCACCCCCCCTGCTTTTTCAGGGGGTATGCGAAAATTTCCACCCAAAATGCAGTAAATGTAGACACCTGTAATTTTTACAGAATATGCTATAATTTATTGTCAGTTCACAAGAGTAATGATACGTACTTTGTTAACTTACATGCCCAATTTTAACTTATTTTGAATTTTGCCTGTCAATCAGTGGCTGTCAATCATTAACTACGTCACACAATATTTTCAAAGACGGCCAAAACACGACATTTTAGGACTAAATATCTCCAATGCGCATCTTTCCTAAAGACAGACAGTTATATCTCGAGTCACATCTATCCTAGTACTACCTAAATCCGTCATAAAATTTTTGGCATCTGTTAAATATTTCGCGCAGCCCTCACTCGAAGTCTCTAACCAGCATAATGAAACTCACTTTCAAAAAAAGTAAAAAAAAACATTTGAAATGGTTCACATTAACAAATGGGGTTTATCGTTATTGTAATATCCTACTGATACCTTGTGATAAAGTAATTACCGATATGACATAGTAAATATAATATAATAATAACAATTGTGGTCGAATAGCGGCTGAAAACGATCATATATTTCGAGCTTTCTCAATCCATGTAACTCAGCCACACAAAATACAAATCTTTGCAAAAAGCCAAAATAAATGATACTCACATATCATTTCAAAGTCACGACTTGTTTATTTGCATCAGAAGCCGTAAAGACCATCTCTGCTTCATGTTAATTAGCCGTAATCCAGTGCACTCGAACGTGACAGACGGCACATTATATGCACTGATTGTTCAAATCTCGCCTACAACAACGTTGAATCAACCAAACAAACTTATTCCTTGGCTTAAATGAGGATTTGTAAACACCTATGTCATGAAAAATGTCAAAATATATTATTGGAGTCCATTGAGTTGGGGGTAATGACAGACTGATTGCGTGACAGGAGCTCGAATCTAAAAATAGCCTACAGGTAAAAGTTATGGGCTTTGGCCGTAATAACAGGTTTTTTTAAAGATAATTTTCGTTAATATAATTTGTGCAACTGATTATATTTGTTCATTTTGCTTTAAAACGACCACTGAATTTAAAAATAATATGAACAGCTTTCAATATACCAGCTTATAGTTCAAGTTCTCTTCTTATCTGAAGCCTTGTTTTCATTCTGTTAGTTTCAAAAGTTGTGACCTCAGTGTACTCGTCTTCCTCCTCAGTTGGTACTTCCGTTACTTCCTTCCTTCGCAATTTGCCGCTTTTGTTGAGTGCTGAGAGTCGGCTAAAATACCTTGCAACTTGGTCACTTGTAAGCCATTCTTCTTTTTGAAAGGTTTTTTCCCCACTGGCAGAGCGCTCTCTTTTCATTTTTGAGGCGATATCTGAGGCGTTTGCTTTGATTCCCGTGTCCTCACCATGGAAGAAAATGTCAGTCAGATAGGATTTTACTGCAGTGGAAAAATGGGTAGACCTTCTGGTTTTCTTCAGTGCCCAACCTTGCTGTAATACTGGCGTAACGTCATCTGATGAAGTGGCTGATGTTGAAGGGACGTTCTGCAAATAGGGACCGGAAACAGTTTTGCATGTTTCGGCCCATTTCATTCTGATTTCATCATATGTAGACTCTCTCTCAAGTTTTACTAGGTGTTTGCCAACATCGAGGTGCTTTTGGAGGTTACGAAATGATTGGTATGTCTTTATGCAGCCTTCTTCTGGACAGGAAAAACGTGCATGCACGCTTTCAATATCTTCTTCTTGAGCCTGTGGTTGTTGTTCAGGTGCGATGGGTTGCTGCGATTGTACTGTTGTTGATCTCGTGAAACTACCAACTTGTTGATGTGGTTGACTGAAGGGCTCCACAATCATCATATTTGTAGGACCTTGTAGAACACCATATTTGAGTAACTGAGTTTTACTAAATAATTTTCCAGGACCCACGTTATAGGCTTTCCACGATCTTGTCCCAGCGGATTCAAAGCTGAAATTGTTCAGCGACTGTACGCCAGACATTGTGTGCTGTAACATAGTTTGTGAGGAGACCTGGATCTGGGCAACAGCGGTATAACACCCTTTCACGCCACCATATGACTCTATAGCGGTCTTCATGTCACTTGCTGTCTGAATATCATTTCCTTCATTCAGAAATCTTCTCATGTGACTTTTGGTTGCCGCAATGCGTCTGTCGCAAATATCTTTTCCCGCTTGTGGATCACTGAAGTCAAACCTTGTTAGTTTAATTCCAACACGTTCGCCAAGACTTGGAAGAGACAAAATCATATATGCACAATGATAGCACCCTGCGTTATCGGAACGTAAGAAGGCTTCCTCTAGGGAGGGCTTGATAGATTTTAGAGTAGCGAGAGTGTGCTCTAGGATCGATGCCACAGAAAACCAATTTTGAGTGCATTGCTCAAATACGTGAATATAGCTTCTGGTCTGAAAATAAACGATATGCGAATTATAAATAACCATTTTTTAAGGGTTTGTTGAACAAAACAAAACATTATTATTATCAACGCCATATGCCATCATCCTCATCATTATCCTCATCATGACACAGTAAAAAGTATAGGTAAATACTGACCTCAATTTCACCGTTTTCTTCTTTTGTTATTGCCACTGAGACATGCCAGGACTTCCCTTTCTTTCCGAACCAGTCTCTTTGGGTTTCTCTAAATGTTGATGGTAAATATTTCATAGCCCAATCCATAATAATGAGAACTTGGCTCGTTGTCAGGTTTTCGATGATGGTGCTCTTGGCTGTATCCTGATGTGCAGCTCGTAGAATATGAGACTTCCACTCATCTATCTTTGGAATGGCACTCTCTATATCGTGTTGCAGTTCATCGCATTGGTCGCTACCACTAAATTAAAAGAGACAACATATAGATGCAAATAAGTGACAAAATATAAATAAACTTTTTAGGCTAAAATAAAACGATGCTACGTGCGCGTCGTCAGTGTGATGGACTTTAATTCGTCAAAGCGCAAAGCATACTTGATTGGGTTCCCTGTGGTAGAACGCGGAATCGTCCCGCGTACGTAAAAATATTTTTGCGACAACGTAAACCAGGCGATTCCCATTGTGAAGTACTACAGACACGGGGAGCTCAAAAACAGTATACGTATACTCTACTTCTCTAAAGTTTGTGGTCGCTTACACGATGCGTTCGCTTAGGTTTCAACTATAGTGATTTGACTTGGAACTGAACTTTTGGTATTTTGTAAAACTGGTCGCTTACGAGAGGTGGTCGCAACTGGAAGTTCAACTGTATTTACTTTAACAATAGATATTTGGGCTGCCTGTGGCTATACACGCTAACTTGAAATATGCGTACCTGAAATTAAGTTCAGGAGAATTTATTGATAGTTGTAAATCTGTGATGGAATTCTTGATGTCCTCACATCGATCACAGATAGTATTGTGTTGGTGCGTACACACCCCATGGAACTCAGGCTCTGACGTACTAAGCGCATACAAGCTGCAATGATCAGCGCATGGCGATTCCTTTGAAACATGGATTTTATAGTCCGATTTTAAATACTGGCGAGCAGCTTTCAACTCAGATTTGATGTTTTTTGTCATTTCTTCATTTAGACCTGATAAAAAAGAGAAGATGTATAAAGCAACCATAAAGACATGTCAGTTATATATAACATACATACCTAATAGACGCAATTTATCAGTTATTTCCTCCAGAGATGTCACTGCGTTTACTCCATCTGTCTGCGTACTATCCAGTCCAGCAAGGGATTTTTTTTGTGAAGCAGCACATATCTATACAAGACAATCAGTTATACATCAGTCATGTACTATAATCACGTGATATAATATTCCACTTCAACAATGACTACTCTCTCCAGCTCTCAGTTGGCAAAGAGCAATCTTGAGAGATCGTAACTTAGACCCTGAATTCGACAGTGTTAGATAGAGTGCAGACACCCACCTTAAGAATATGGAAGAGTGTTGATCGGCCAATCGGCTGGAATCCAAATTCAGCACAATACGACAGATATAGCTGAACCAGTCTGGAGGCTATTACTGTCCTCACCACATTGGGGATTTCTACCTTCTCGCCACTGGAAAGCTTGAGTAGCTTTGTTCCATATGCAACATCCTGCAGAAACGAGGGGCTTGAAATAAAATCTAAGAAGTGATCCACTTTCGCAGGGTCCAGCCGGCTTCTTTGTAATTTTGGTGGCTCGATCTGGTAACCAGGCATGGTTTCAGTGGCGTGTTTTCTGGCCTCATCAATTCTCCACTTTGTAAGTCCAGGAATCAATGTCAGAAGTTCGGTTTTTGAATAGTCTCCAACAAATATCGACAGAATTTGTTGCCGCGTATACCAAGAGTCGGCCTCCTCATATAATCGTATCAGCTTTGAAATGAGGGAACCCTCAAGCAAGTCAGTTCCATATGTAGTTTTGAACTTGTCGGCAACGTGCTGAAAGAGCCAGGTAGAATTTGCCGGTGCTATGGCATCCAACACTGTCTCTACAGCCTGAGTTGCTTTTCGTTTGTAGTATCGAGTTGTTGATGTTGAAATTTCTGTTACGTCAGTGTTTAGTTGAGATCGTATGGGACTGATATTTCCAGCTGTTCTTCTCAAGAAACTATTAAGAAATAGCAGCCTGTCCTGTATCTTGGGTGTTGGCTGCCACTCTTGTGAAGTCTCACCTGCCGTCACTGAGTCTTGGGATCCCGACGAAAAAACATCAGAATTATGATCACCGGTGGCAGTTGACTGTGTTGTCTGTAATATTTGAACCTAAAATCACCAAACCCACAGCATACATTACTATACGAAACAGTACTGAACTATTCATATATTTGATTTATTTTCGATTTCACGGAGATTTCCAATGATTTCCCGCCACCAAAGCCCTGGTTTCCCTCTATTAGGCTGTGAGGTATGTTCGTCGTATTGTTTCGAGATTGAGAGTGGTGAGTTAGTATATATATTTAAGCCGGTAGTTTTTTTTTACCCCGAGCAAAAAATATGAAGGACGAGGAGATGTTTCAATCAATAAGACTTACTTCACTCTCTTCCTGCTGAACTGGTCCAGGTCCCCCAGATTCCACAACGATTGATGACAAAGTGGTTTCTACCTCAAGGACTGTGTCACCTGTGTCAGTGTCTGGCTGCAGATCTACTACCTCCATTGTTACACTGGCACTTTGCGGAGAATCCAGTTGGGCCCGATGCTCATTTCGACAACGTTTACATATGCCTGTTTGAAGGGACGAACAACATCATTATTATTTAACATTATTTGTTAATCTGGCATAAGGTATGGAAAAACGCACTACTTTGAGGTGTCCGCGGCACACTAACTACTGTACCCTACATCCATAGTACCCTCCCCAGTCTGTGGTCAATATCAGTAATTAATAATAAATATGTAATAAAATGCTAATAATATTCATGATGATTACAGTAGCAGTACTAATTAACAGGATTTTAGCTCGAGGGGGCGGGCATGGGTTGATTATCTTAATACAGTCGAACCTCCTGTAAGCGACCACCCAAAATGTCAAGCTTTGTGGTCGCTTACGAGAGGCGGTCGCTTACGAGAGGTATAGCGATTGGAACTGATCATCTGTTGATATTTTGGAAAACTGGTCGCTTACGAGAGGTGGTCGCTTACGAGAGTGGTCGCAACCGGAGGTTCAACTGTATTTTCATTTTTAACATGCCAAAATCCACTCGCCCGGGATAGTTAAGGCTGGTCAATTAGTATTGCATTGGGCTAAACATTAATCGATCAGTACGTACTATAGTAATAATCAAATGAATTAGGATTCCATACCTGCGCCAACGGAAAGAAACGTATTCCAACTTTTCGCAATTTCTCGAACCATTCCCAAGTTTGCTCCTCTTTCTGGTTTATTTTTGCGGTTCAAGTGCAATGGATGCTGACATTGCTTATGTGCTCTCCAATACACTCCCAGGACTGCGCGGTGTTTTGGACAGATAGTCATGTCTTGACCTTCCTCGTCAAATAGGCCAGCACGTGCAAGGATCAATGCCTTTTCGGAACGAACACACGACTGAGCGACTTTGATTTGTCTTAGGTGAGGCCTGATATCACTGGCACATGCACTCAATGCAAAGAATTCTTGGTGACCAGGAAATCTTGGCGATACATCACATTTACTTTTACAGTGTGTAAAAAAGGAACACGACAAGCTTGACGACATAGCTCGCTCACCAAACATTGCTCATGTATTGACCTGGTATACTTTGCAGGCATTTATTTATACAGAATGACTTCATGTACAATTACGCAACAATTGCGTACACAGCTGACAATATTGCAGCCTTGAAATACCATATTTGGCTGGGAGATTTTCGCTTGAAAACATTGAGCAATAATTACGCAATTCACTATGTAATATAAAACGTTATGTCGTCACAATATACCATGATGTCCCAAACAGACATTCAGTAAAACAATTCAAAGCGGAGACTTTCCTCAAGGCAAAGTATACGCCTAAGATCAAAAATGTACAAAAACAGCACCAAAAAAACTGTTTGTTTCATAGCAGACCATAGCATAGCAAACTAAGCGATGAAATCATGTCACGCAATCAGTCTGTCATTACCCAACTCAATGGACTCCAATAATATATTTTGACATTTTTCATGACATAGGTGTTTACAAATCCTCATTTAAGCCAAGGAATAAGTTTGTTTGGTTGATTCAACGTTGTTGTAGGCGAGATTTGAACAATCAGTGCATATAATGTGCCGTCTGTCACGTTCGAGTGCACTGGATTACGGCTAATTAACATGAAGCAGAGATGGTCTTTACGGCTTCTGATGCAAATAAACAAGTCGTGACTTTGAAATGATATGTTAGTATCATTTATTTTGGCTTTTTGCAAAGATTTGTATTTTGTGTGGCTGAGTTACATGAATGCGAGAAAGCTCGAAATATATGATCGTTTTCAGCCGCTATTCGACCACAATTGTTATTATTATATTATATTTACTATGTCATATCGGTAATTACTTTATCACAAGGTATCAGTAGGATATTACAATAACGATAAACCCCATTTGTTAATGTGAACCATTTCAAATGTTTTTTTTTACTTTTTTTGAAAGTGAGTTTCATTATGCTGGTTAGAGACTTCGAGTGAGGGCTGCGCGAAATATTTAACAGATGCCAAAAATTTTATGACGGATTTAGGTAGTACTAGGATAGATGTGACTCGAGATATAACTGTCTGTCTTTAGGAAAGATGCGCATTGGAGATATTTAGTCCTAAAATGTCGTGTTTTGGCCGTCTTTGAAAATATTGTGTGACGTAGTTAATGATTGACAGCCACTGATTGACAGGCAAAATTCCAAATAAGTTAAAATTGGGCATGTATGTTAACAAAGTATGTATCATTACTCTTGTGAACTGACAATAAATTATAGCATATTCTGTAAAAATTACAGGTGTCTACATTTACTGCATTTTGGGTGAAAATTTTCGTGTACCCCCTGAAAAAGCAGGGGGGGTGGTCTATCTCGCCAGGGAAAAATCGAAAAACCAAACGGTTTTGGATTCTTGAGTTTCTACCCATAACCTTTATTTTGGGAAAGTTTCATTAAAATCGGAGAGATAGCATGTATCACATCTGCCTGGTCCTCTCGTGGAGGCACTCTTAAATCCAGTTTTGTGACCATTTTCGGAGGGTGAACGCTGCATTTCTCGCAAGCGTGCCCCAATGTCAGTTGGCTCTGGGTCTGAAGGTCACAGGAAAGGTAGGCTCGGCCCCTCGGGGAGGAGCTGTTATAGGCCTGTGTCGTCTGGTCCAGCGCTGAACGAGGTGCTGCAGCCCACTTCGCCTTTGGCAACAATTTTTCACCTTCGCATCATTTTTCTTTAAATCCAATGAAATCATTTTTTTCTGCATTCAAGGTGTATTATAAAGAAGCTGTTGGTGCATTCATCGTATTTGATGTTACAAGAGCCTCGACTTTTGAAGCTGTGCAGAAATGGAAAAATGACCTGGACAACAAGGTTACATTACCAACTGGTGAACCAGTACCAGCGGTGTTACTAGCAAATAAGGTATTTACCCATCACAACTAGACAAGGTTATGTTACCAACTGATGAACTAGTACCAGCGGTGTTACTAGCAAAGAAGAATATTTACCCATCACAAATAGACAAGGTTATGTTACCAACTGATGAACCAGTACCAGCGGTGTTACTAGCAAATAAGGTATTTACCCATCACAAATAGACTGCAAAATAGACTGCAAAATAGTCCCTACATTTTCCCGATAAAGTAGGTGGGTTGTGGTAGTAAAATGTACATGGCGGCTTTAACTAAATAAAAGTCATAATTATTATGCCAGACAAAATGCATCCTCGGGAACCCAGGGGTATATTCTGTCACTCATTTCTCGCACACAGAAGAAATACCCCTGCAAACGAAGTCTGTTGGAACTTGATCTGGAAGTCAAAATTCAATATGGTGGCTGTCCAACAAAGCAGAACATACTAACTTAGACATAGACATAGACATAGACATAGACTTTATTTTAGTACCAGTAGTTTACATACAATTTAGTTTATAAGTTAAGTTAACTTGATACTGATTAGTAGACCTTCCTACATGTAGGTCGGCCAATCAGAAACTAGACTTTGTTCCCAGGGGTATTTCTTCCGGGAGCGAGAATCAGAATCAGAGTGACAGAATATACGCCTGGGTTCCTGAAGATGGACAAAATGTTAAACAGGCATTTCTGGTCTGGAGTACAAATGTAGTTATAGAGGGATATCGAATGGTCAATTTTTTTGCGAACCCGAGACGCTTTTTCACCGATTTCCTTTGTTTTCAAAATTCGAGACTCTGAGACTGCTTTTTGTGAAAACACGAGATGTCGAGACCCACGAAGTTTGACCGAAATTTTGCGAGACTCTGACTTTTTGCGGGGACCATTTGATACACCTTTATAGGGCTTTGAGGGCCCACCAGGATGTTCCTACCCAAATTACTGGGAGCAGTATCCCTACAAAAATGGTTTACTTAGTTCCACACTTGGTTTTCAATATTTTTGTAGTGTGATCAAACCAAGGAAGGGTTAGTGAACAATGCCAAACAAATGGATGAATATTGTCAAGACAAAGGGTTTATAGGCTGGTTTGAGACATCAGCAAAAGAAGATATTAATGTTGCTGAAGCTGCTAATTTTCTGGTTTCCAAGGTAACAACATACCTGTACACAACACAGTAAATCTGTTGCAAAAGTTGTGTAGGCTGTAATGCCTTTTTTATACAATCTACTGATATGTAAATGTGCTTGATTGCTCAATATCTCAATATGAAAGGTTGGGTGGTTTTGTTGTGTGGTGCTTGTATCAAAGATAAAACAATGTGTTTGTGCTCGCTGCAAAAAGATGATGCTTGACTGCTTTATATCAATGCTCAAGATTTCTAGACTTTAAATAGTGATGTACAGTTACAATTCTAGATCTAGTATTAACTGAAGCGTTATTCTACAGATTTTAGAGAACGAGAAAGCCCATAACTTTGAAGGAATTCCGAAAGACCCCGAGTCTATTACACTTTCTGCAAATACATCAAGTCCCAATTCACCAAACAGAATGCCTGGCAAACCGGGACAAACAGAGCCACAAAAGAGTGGCTGTTGTTAAAATGAATAGTTATTTTAGTCTAGGATTTTGTAATTACCTTGGCGGTCTTATTTCTGTATAATTCTCATAATAATAATATTTGAAAGACTTTGCAATTATGCCAAATGGAGTTTTTACACATCATCTGTTTGAACATCATTTTGTCACAAATGAATGATGTGAATGCGCTATGGTATCCTGAAGTTGATAAGCTTTTTCAGGACTGCGATAGTGATCACAAGAGCAGTGAAAACATCATGGAAATACTGTAAAATAATGAAAAATTGTACAAGTGTTGTATCTAATAGTGATTTTATTTTGTAAACCCCCAACGCTGAATCATAATATCAATTGAAATTATTTGCATTTAGAGATCACAATAGACCTCTTTAGCTTGTATGCAAATTGCCCATTTCAAACCATGTGACGTAAACATGATATTCTCTGGAGAATAATTATTGTTCCTTTATATTTCTGAAATTTATTCGTTCATATTGAAAGGACTAATTCTCCAGAGAACACCATGTTTACATCACATGGTTTGAAATGGGCAATTTACATACGAATCTAAAGAGGTCTATTATTTTTATAACTGTTTATAATACATTATTTTACTTTACATATAAAGTCTGGGTGTCCTGGTTTGCAATCCACTTGCCGCAATGTCGTACCACTTCTTTTCTTTCTTGTTAATGCACGAACAGATATATCGACATGGAAACACTTTGGACAAAGAATGTCAATATCACTAGGTTTGAAATGGGAAATCATTGAGGCAAGTGGATAGGTCTATTGATTATCACATGTGCTACATGTATTAAAGTGCATTATCAGGGTTATACAGCGATTTGCAAAAATTCTGTAAAAATCAATATCGATCGATATATCAATATATCGGGTGCATTGTGGGTAATTTTCATCATAAAATGGCTGAATAAGCCCTCTAAAGTTAATTTTTTTCAATTGTTTTTTCACATACACACTACAAAGGTTACTTGGGTTTAGATTCAGGCTTTATAATAGCTAAAAACAAAGAATTAGGATTATGCAAATTACTATATATCGATATATTAAATTTTGCAGAATTTTTGCAAATCGCTGTATGTTTATTTTGAAAATCGATTATAAATAAAGTGAATAGTGGGATGGTTCAGTATTTTGTGATGTGAGCTTCGCATTTGCGAGTTATAAAGGTTTGAAATCGGGATATGGTAATTCGGTGACGTCAACGCAGGCATCATTTATTATACAAAAGCACCCCTTTGCAAATTACTGACATTTTAAAACTGGCAAAAAGTTATTCTACAACTTATATAAATGATGTGAAACTTTTTTTTCTATTTTAGAAAAGAGTGCTACTTGTAAAAATATAAATGAGTTACGGCAAATGCCTGCGTGATGTCACCTAATTAGCATATCACGATTTCAAACCTTTATAACTCGCAAATACGAAGCTCAAATCACAAAATACTGAACCATCCCACTATTCACTTTATATATAATCGATTTTTAAAAGAAACAAATAACCCTGATATGCACTTTAAAGGGCCGTTTACAAGGGCGATTTTGTCGGCAACTTTATCGCCGCGAAGTTGCACAAAATTTCGAGCATGTTCGAAATTGCAGCGATTTGGCTGCAATTTTATCGCGATTTGTGGTTGCAATAACTTCGCGGCGATAAAATTGCTGACAAAATCGCCGATAAAATCACCCATGTAAACGACCCTTAAGGTAGTGTGCATTTACATGTAGGTATAACAGAGGACACAGACCAATACCAGCAGTACTACTACTAGTTTATAGTGCTGTTTAGATTTCATTGGTTACATGGTTAAATTGTGCACTTTCAAGATTATGTGGGATAAGCAAATACATAGGTATTATTGTACAATAAAATTTATTAAAAAAAAAAAATGTTAACTGGAGTTTTGACTTTGATTACGGTAATCTCCAAGTTGACAGTTTTATTTACTAACCAGAAACAGCTCAAAGAATCAACAAGTTTCTTTATTTAAAAGCAAACAAGATTGAATTTACTTAATGTCTGGACTATGATTTGGAATTACAAGTAAAAGCAATTTACAAAAAGACGAAGAAAGTCAACAGTGACATTGTCAATTTTAGTCTGTTCATTTCACTCAAGATAACTAATCTGAGATAACAAGATACAGTAGTTACTGCTTATCAAATAATTCCCTCTCCATTCGTTCTTTCTTCACTTGATCAACAATGAGATCAAGATATGGGACATCCTGCAAAAAGGAAAAAAAGGAAAGTTTAGTTTACCAATGTTATCATTTATACTACATTCAGTCAAATCTCTATGGAGGCCCTCTCAGTCACCCTCTATTAAGTGGCCAGTTGACTATTTCCAAGAGTGACCACTAATAGAGGTTCGACTGTAGACACAAAAGTTGTAAATAATAAGGAATGTGACATTATTATTATATAATGGGAATATGTCCAGCTTCTTTAATGTTTAGAGTCTGTTCACCAGTTCAGAATTAATGTGCACTGGGGATTGTGGGGCTGTTTTAGGGGATGCTTCATTTTCAATATGGCGACAAGTGTGAGTGTATCAAAGGTTGACGTAACTGGTACACCCATTTCAAAAAACATTGATAATGGTCGATCTGAATTGGATGATCGGAAACTTTTAAATTCACGTTAACCTCCACCATATCTTGTTCAAACACCAAGCGTGATTCCAAGTTTGAGGTTGAATAAATGATTACTAATAATAGACCCTCTAAGTTTCCCATAATTCATCTTGATCTCAGATCATCCATTTCAGATCACCTGTTGAATAGTAAACTAATGGAGGTTTCTTGGTGTTGCAGAACACCAGATGACGTTAGACAATGAACACAAAGAACGAGAAGAATGAACTTGAACCAAAACAATACTCTGCATACAAAGAAACCTAACCAAGAAGACAATGCAGACTGTAGCACCAAGAAACACCCAAACTAATGGATGATACACTGTATTATCCTATACATTTCACATCTCGGCCAATCAGAGCTCAGTAAGAGGCGTGGGTTCGAATCCCACCGCTGCCATTATTTTATCTCTCTTTATAAAAGCAAAGCAGAGATCTATCAATCAAGTAACTGTCTTTATCAATCTACGTATATATCTGGTAGCGTGGCCGAGTGGTCTAAGGCGCTGGTTTTAGGCACCAGTCTCGTAAGAGGCGTGGGTTCGAATCCCACCGCTGCCATTATTTTATCTCTCTTTATAAAAGCAAAGCAGAGATCTATCAATCAAGTGTGACTGTCTTTATCAGTCTACGTATATCTGGTAGCGTGGCCGAGTGGTCTAAGGCGCTGGTTTTAGGCACCAGTCTCGTAAGAGGCGTGGGTTCGAATCCCACCGCTGCCATTATTTTACCTCTCTTTATAAAAGCAAAGCAGAGATCTATCAATCAAGTAAACTGTCGTTATCAATCTACGTATATCTGGTAGCGTGGCCGAGTGGTCTAAGGCGCTGGTTTAAGGCACCAGTCACGTAAGAGGCGTGGGTTTCGAATCCCACCGCTGCCATTATTTTACCTCTCTTTATAAAAGCAAAGCAGAGATCTATCAATCAAGTAAACTGTCGTTATCAATCTACGTATATCTGGTAGCGTGGCCGAGTGGTCTAAGGCGCTGGTTTTAGGCACCAGTCTCGTAAGAGGCGTGGGTTCGAATCCCACCGCTGCCATTATTTTACCTCTCTTTATAAAAGCAAAGCAGAGATCTATCAATCAAGTAAACTGTCGTTATCAATCTACGTATATCTGGTAGCGTGGCCGAGTGGTCTAAGGCGCTGGTTTAAGGCACCAGTCACGTAAGAGGCGTGGGTTCGAATCCCACCGCTGCCATTATTTTACCTCTCTTTATAAAAGCAAAGCAGAGATCTATCAATCAAGTAAACTGTCTTTATCAATCTACGTATATATATATCTGGTAGCGTGGCCCGAGGGGAACTACTCCGTGTAGGCACAATCACGCAATGGTCCCTATGCAATATAATAATAATGCATTTGTCACTGCCAAGTTAGACTACTGTAACTCCTTGCTTTATGGTCTTCCTAAGTACTGCATAAAAAGGATTCAACACGTTCAAAATGCTGCTGCTCGACTGGTTACTTTAACATCAAAGTTTGACCACATTACTCCCGTTTTGGCTGAGCTCCACTGGCTTCCCGTGGAGTATCGAATCCAATACAAGATCTTGGTGATAACTTACAAGGCCCTTCATAATCAAGCTCCCCATTATATCTGTGAACTAATACAACGGAACGGATATAGAGTAAATAGTAACTTTAGTCTTCAGAATGATAAAATATCGAGATGAATGGATAAAAGACAGCAAAAAAAAAGGTAAAGTGTCTAAGTTTTGATCTTCAGTAAACTGCTTCCTTTGCAAAAGCGAACGGTTGTGCCTACATGAAGTGGTTACCGGCCCGAGTGGTCTAAGGCGCTGGTTTTAGGCACCAGTCTCGTAAGAGGCGTGGGTTCGAATCCCACCGCTGCCATTATTTTATCTCTCTTTATAAAAGCAAAGCAGAGATCTATCAATCAAGTAACTGTCTTTATCAATCTACGTATATATCTGGTAGCGTGGCCGAGTGGTCTAAGGCGCTGGTTTTAGGCACCAGTCTCGTAAGAGGCGTGGGTTCGAATCCCACCGCTGCCATTATTTTATCTCTCTTTATAAAAGCAAAGCAGAGATCTATCAATCAAGTAACTGTCTTTATCAATCTACGTATATATCTGGTAGCGTGGCCGAGTGGTCTAAGGCGCTGGTTTAAGGCACCAGTCTCGTAAGAGGCGTGGGTTCGAATCCCACCGCTGCCATTATTTGATCTCTCTTTATAAAAGCAAAGCATGAGATCTATCAATCAAGTAACTGTCTTTATCAGTCTACGTATATCTGGTAGCGTGGCCGAGTGGTCTAAGGCGCTGGTTTTAGGCACCAGTCTCGTAAGAGGCGTGGGTTCGAATCCCACCGCTGCCATTATTTTATCTCTCTTTATAAAAGCAAAGCAGAGATCTATGAATCAAGTAACTGTCTTTATCAATCTACGTATATATCTGGTAGCGTGGCCGAGTGGTCTAAGGCGCTGGTTTAAGGCACCAGTCTCGTAAGAGGCGTGGGTTCGAATCCCACCGCTGCCATTATTTTATCTCTCTTTATAAAAGCAAAGCAGAGATCTATCAATCAAGTAACTGTCTTTATCAATCTACGTATATATCTGGTAGCGTGGCCGAGTGGTCTAAGCATAGGCAGCCCAACCATTCCTTTTGAGGCTACTAAATAATGAAATAAAATGATATGTGCGTCTTTTTTGATGGGTTTCCTGTGGTAGAGCGCGCGCGCGCAATACGTATTATGTTGGGATCCCTGTGCATAGAAATGCATGATGTTGGTATCCCTCTATCCCTGTGCATAGAAATGTATGATGTTGGGATCCCTGTGCGCATCCCGCGCGATTTTGGTGCACTTTTCCGTGAGCCGAAGAGCCGAAGTCGTCGTGCGCTACAGGCCCGTGGGGGGTACCCAGGGTGAAGTAGCTCAAGCCTTGCAAAATGGTGGGACATCAAAGAGAAGTCGATGAAACAAAAAATGTTTTTTTCGGTGTAAGCGTTTGAATAAGCCAGTTCACGCTGTCGGCCGCCATTTTGAATTGGGGCAAACTCGGCAAAAATTATAGAAATCTGGATCACTTTGACTTGCCGTAACTCCGCTCGATTTCGTTGGATTTTTAAAAACTTACCATTTTAGAAAAAATGTTTTCTTTGTTATTGATGTTCTATAATATGATGGGTATTGGAAGGCTACAAATCGAGAAAAAAAGATTTTTGTTTTCAAAATAAAACGTTCGGCACGTGAATATGCAAATTAGCTCGAAATTTTAAGATCCATTCGTGAAAAGAAGATTGACTCGAAAAAGGTAGTTAAAACACCTACATTGGTCTTATTTTCACTCAAACAACTCATATGCATGCCTGCTGATTATCGAAGTTTAAATTATGAAAATAAAACGAAATCGAGCGGAGTTACGGCAAGTCAAAGTGATCCATATTTCTATCAATTTTGCCGCGTTTGCCCCAATTCAAAATGGCGGCCGACAGCGTGAACTGGCTTATTCTATTCCTTATCCATGGTAAGCTTAGAAGTTCACAATTCATGTCAACTTTAAATAACTTTAGAAGAAATTCGACGATTTTAAAGTAGTCCTTTTTCATTTTGAATGGTGGAGAATTGTATGTTGGGCTCGACAAGCAAAAGTTTTGTTGAAAAGCAACTTTAACTAAAAGTATTTTTGTCAAGGTTTTTACGTAGTATTTGCTCTAACTGTTCTCTAATAAAAGCACTTGCCTATACTAGGGCAGAAGGGCTGCTCACTAATCCTCAACAAATCAGTTTTCATAAATTATGACTGAGCTATTTGACTTGTGTAGTTTTGTCAGTGATCGAAATCACTTCAACAAGGATTCTCACTGAACTGACTGATGGTACTTCATCTCTATTTAAACATTTTGACTATCTCATCAGAAAGTGTTTGACGTAATTTTGTACTTTCTTACAGTTGTTCTTACTGAAAACATAAGGACCAACACAGCATTAACCATCTGAAGCAAAAATATAGACGAACTCAATGGCATTCACTGACATCGAAGGAGACATGAATGGCGAAGGACTCGTGAAGCAGTTGAAGCTGCCGTGAACTAAAATATTAACAGTTCTTCATTATTGTCATTGACATAGTACAACTTATTTAGCAAATACTAGCTATCAACTGAAAGAAACACAGCGTAATTAAATACGGTTTTCCTAAGAACGTAAGTATCGCTTCCGAGTGCTTACAAATTGTACGAACTCCGATGTAAGCTTATGTTATTCATTCAACTTATGATTGTGGTGACATGTATAATATTTAGTTTAGTTTCGTATTATTCACAGTATTACTGATCAATATAGCGAATAAATTACACATGAAGAACGGCGAAACAGTGTGTAAAAAGCTTAGTAAACTTTTAAAAACTTATTGTTGAAATAAATACGTTTGTTTGACATTTTGTGTACAAGCACTGATAGCAAAATGTGTTGTGTAGTACTAAATATTGAGACTATTCAGCAGTTTATAAAACACAATGCCTCAATTTTGAAGCATTTTAATCGATAAAAATCAAAAATCAAAAAAAATACTTTATAAAAATCAAAACTGAAATCAAATAAAGTATATTGTAGATGTTTTGACTTATATTTAGTGAAAATATAAATATTAAAACTTGCTGAAAAGAGAGAAAAGAGCACAATTCAGATTTGACGAGCGCTTGCCGATGTCCTCTCGAAGGTAAAATCCGAATGTTTCACGGAAAAGTGCACCATCGAACTGCACCGCACATCGGTCCATGAGGCGCAAAATGTCAAAATTAAAGTTTCTCAGCGTACGGTGAAGTTAGACGGCTGAAACTTATGAAGTGTTTAGAGAATACGGTAAAGTTTAGTTATCCGAAGAAAAATTGAAATTTTACGTCATATTGACAAAGATTAGGGGCAAAAACGTAATTGTCACGTGACCGAGTTTCATACCTTGTCTCAATATACACATGTACTGCGGGACGCGCGGGATGCGCACAGGGAGCCCAATATTATACGGTACTCAACACAGGGAACCCAACATATCTACGCATTATAATATATATTGCGCGCGCGCGCTCTACCACAGGAAACCCGTCAAAAAAAGACGCAAATATCATTTTATTGAATTAGTTAGTAGCCTGAAAAGGAATGGTTGGGCTGCCTGTGGTCTAAGGCGCTGGTTTAAGGCACCAGTCTCGTAAGAGGCGTGGGTTCGAATCCCACCGCTGCCATTATTTTATCTCTCTTTATAAAAACAAAGCAGAGATCTATCAATCAAGTAACTGTCTTTATCAATCTACGTATATCTGGTAGCGTGGCCGAGTGGTCTAAGGCGCTGGTTTAAGGCACCAGTCTCGTAAGAGGCGTGGGTTCGAATCCCACCGCTGCCATTATTTTATCTCTCTTTATAAAAGCAAAGTAGAGATCTATCAATCAAGTAAACTGTCGTTATCAATCTACGTATATCTGGTAGCGTGGCCGAGTGGTCTAAGGCGCTGGTTTAAGGCACCAGTCTCGTAAGAGGCGTGGGTTCGAATCCCACCGCTGCCATTATTTTATCTCTCTTTATAAAAGCAAAGTAGAGATCTATCAATCAAGTAACTGTCTTTATCAATCTACGTATAGAGCAGATTTCGTATGACTGTGAAAAACCACGGCGCACGGCACGGCACTGTCACGGCACGGATTCATTCGAAATCCTAAATCATCACGGTCACGGCACGGCACGTCCGTGCCGTAAGTTTTTCACAGTCATTCGAAATCTGCTCTATCTGGTAGCGTGGCAGAGTAGTCTAAGGCGCTGGTTTTAGGCACCAATCTTGTCATGGTATTACTTAGAATAATACTTACATTTGTCGTTAATTCTGAAACTGCTCTCTGATATCTGTCACTGTCTCTCTTTAGTAAGTCTGGGTTCCAAGGTTTTTTTGTTAGCAAGCTTGTGTTGAGATAAAGATCTGGTCCTCCTATAAGCATATAAATGCAAGCACTAGATTGAGTAAACTCTACTCTACTCTACCTTTCTCGACTCTACTCTACTTTACACTCTTTATTCTACCTTACTCTACTCTACTGTACTGTACTGTACTCATTACCTCACTATACCCTACCTTACTCTACTCTACTCTACTCTACCTTACTCTACTCTACTCTACCTTACTCTACCATACTATACTCTACTCTACCCTACCTTACTCTACCTTACTCTACTCTACTCTACCAGTTACTCTACTCTACCTTACACTACTAACTCTACTCTACTCTACCTTACTCTACTCTACTATTCCTTACTCTACTCTACTCTACTCTACTGTACCTTACTATACCAATAGGTGCTATCTATCTATCTATCCTCTACCTTACTCTACCTTTCTATACTCTACCTTACTCTACCTTACTCTACTCTACTCTACTCTACTCTACTACTTACTCTACTCTACTCTACCAGTTACTCTACTCTACCTTACACTACTAACTCTACTCTACTCTACCTACTCTACTCTACTATCTATTCTTACTCTACTCTACTCTACTGTACCTTACTATACCAATAGGTGCTATCTATCTATCTATCCTCTACCTTACTCTACCTTTCTATACTCTACCTTACTCTACCTTACTCTACTCTACTCTACTCTACCTTACTCTACTCTACTCTACCAGTTACTCTACTCTACCTTACACTACTAACTCTACTCTACTCTATCTACTCTACCTTACTCTACTCTACTATTCCTTACTCTACTCTACTCTACTGTACCTTACTATACCAATAGGTGCTATCTATCTATCTATCCTCTACCTTACTCTACCTTTCTATACTCTACCTTACTCTACCTTACTCTACTCTACTATACCTTACTCTACTCTACTATACCTTACTCTACTCTACTGTACCTTACTATACCTATAGGTGCTATCTATTTATCTATATCTACTCTACATCTACCTTTCTATCTATCTATCTATCTATCTATCTATCTATCTATCTATCTATCTATCTATCTATCTATCTATCTATCTATCTATCTATCTATCTATCTATCTATCTATCTATCTATACTCTACTCTACTTACTCTACCTTACTCTACTCTACTCTACTCTACCTTACTCTACCTTACTCTACCTTACTCTACCTTATTATACCTTACTCTACTCTACTCTACTCTACTACTCTGCTCTGCTCTGCTCTGCTCTGCTCTGCTCTGCTCTGCTCTGCTCTGCTCTGCTCTGCTCTGCTCTGCTCTGCTCTGCTCTGCTCTGCTCTGCTCTGACTACTCTACTCTACTCTACTCTACTCTACTCTAC
The DNA here is from genome assembly GCA_033675265.1 of Actinostola sp. cb2023. Taxonomy (NCBI): domain Eukaryota; kingdom Metazoa; phylum Cnidaria; class Anthozoa; order Actiniaria; family Actinostolidae; genus Actinostola; species Actinostola sp. cb2023. The sequence continues at coordinate 385,749 of JAUJYZ010000758.1, read as the reverse complement.
TCTGCTCTGCTCTGCTCTGCTCTGCTCTGCTCTGCTCTGCTCTGCTCTGCTCTGCTCTGCTCTGCTCTGCTCTGCTCTGCTCTGCTCTGCTCTGCTCTGCTCTGCTCTGCTCTGCTCTGCTCTGCTCTGCTCTGCTCTGCTCTGCTCTGCTCTGCTCTGCTCTGCTCTGCTCTGCTCTGCTCTGCTCTGCTCTGCTCTGCTCTGCTCTGCTCTGCTCTGCTCTGCTCTGCTCTGCTCTACTCTACATTTTGTTCTTATTTTACCCACTATACAATATCCTCTCCTTCCATTATGAAGTTGGCATAAATATACCTTCTTCTTGCCGAAAACCAATAAAGAATCAAAACTACCCATGCTCCACTTGGTCTTGCCGCGTAGGCATGAGTTCTAATGTATCTGGGTAAGGACAGACTGGTCACCCTGCCCATGATGCCGCGCGCGCACAAAATATTTTAATTTAAAATTAAGACAATTTTGGCGTCGGTTTGTACCATCCTTGACCAATAAACACCATGAAAACATTGGGGCAAGATATCGTCCAACAAAAGACGGTTGCCTACCTTTATAATATTGATAAATATTTCCAATGATTTTCGAGGTCAAGAATTTCTTGTCAATGATGATGTCATCTATGGACGCATTAGGTACACCCCAACCTTCTAGACCTATACTGAAGTAATTGTTCTTGCTAATAGGATAAGACTGCCGCTGGATATGTTTGACAGAGTCGCTTCGTTTCACTCCATCGATATAAATCATTAAGGGATAAGTGCCATTTTGCAGATACTTATAACGAAAAAGAAAGTGAAACCAGACACCTATTGGAGCAACAACACTCCTTATATATCGAATATTAGCAAGTGTTGAACTAACTGAAACGTTAGATGTGGAGTTTGGCTGATAAACAGTAAACCCGGTTTCGTCTGGTATTGCCTGGGTAGTCCAGAAAACCTGTTTTTGCTTCGGACTTTTATGGTAGAATTTAATCCACATAGAAACAGTTAGACCACTTATGCACAATTTTGGATCATTAACGCAACTAGGAAGCTGTGTCGTGGGTAGTTTGACGATCTCTCCCGAGCCATTAAACGATAATGCACCATTAATAACTCCACGAACATTGTGAGCACCGTTTGCAGAACTCCATTGACCTGTCTTTAAGCATTTCAAAGCAGCCTTGTTATCCAGAGGCCAGTGGAACCAAGCTGACTTTAAGAAGGTATCGTATTCCAGTTTAGCATAAGCTAGAATAATGGAAATTTTGAACATCAAGATATTAAAAATAATCGTATCTCTAGCTATATCAATTTAATTTAATTGTTATAACTTTTCACTGCTCTTAGCCAATCAGAATCGAGCATTTTTGCCATGAATATTATTAAATATATAAAACAAACAAGTGACAAAGAATCAGTTTCTACCAACCTGAGGTCTGAAGCTCCAATAATTTGTTGTGCCTTGAAAAATATTCTGTTGACAATTTGTTGATGTCATATCGTTGTCCATCGCCTGTCAGCGATGGCTTGGTGTAGCATCTCCATTGCTTTACAGTACTTCTGTGATCTCGATCATATCGGGCATAGTAGATCTGATCGTTACTTTCATTAGTAGTACAATATTCATCACGTTTGTTTTGAAGGACTAACAAAGATAAATTTTGAGAAAAGAATTTTATTAAATTTTCATATAATAATAATAATTATTATATTATACTTACCACGTCTTTCCAGACAAAGGTGGCTCTAAGGGGGGAGGGGGTGCATGACATCCTCATACTTACCACGTCTTTCCAGACAAAGGTGGCTCTAAGGGGGGAGAGGGTGCATGACATCCTCATACTTACCACGTCTTTCCAGACAAAGGTGGCTCTAAGGGGGGAGAGGGTGCATGACATCCTCATACTTACCACGTCTTTCCAGACAAAGATGGCTCTAAGGGGGGAGGGGGTGCATGACATCCTCATACTTACCACGTCTTTCCAGACAAAGGTGGCTCTAAGGGGGAAGGGGGTGCATGACATCCTCATACTTAACAAGTCTTTCCAGATGACATCCTCATACTTAACAAGTCTTTCCAGACAAAGGTGGCTCTAAGGGGGGAGGGGGTGCATGACATCCTCATACTTAACAAGTCTTTCCAGACAAAGGTGGCTCTAAGGGAGGAGAGGGTGCATGACATCCTCATACTTACCAAGTCTTTCAAGACAAAGGTGGCTCTAAGGGGGGAGAGGGTGCATGACTGCCTCATATTTACCACGTCTTTCAAGACAAAGATGGCTCTAAGGGGGGAGAGGGTGCATGACATCCTCATACTTACCACGTCTTTCCAGACAAAGGTGACTCTAAGGGGGGAGAGGGTGCATGACATCCTCATACTTACCACGTCTTTCCAGACAAAGGTGGCTCTAAGGGGGGAGAGGGTGCATGACATCCTCATACTTACCACGTCTTTCCAGACAAAGGTGGCTCTAAGGGGGGAGAGGGTGCATGACATCCTCATACTTACCACGTCTTTCCAGACAAAGGTGGCTCTAAGGGGGGAGGGGGTGCATGACATCCTCATACTTACCACGTCTTTCCAGACAAAGGTGGCTCTAAGGGGGAAGGGGGTGCATGACATCCTCATACTTAACAAGTCTTTCCAGATGACATCCTCATACTTAACAAGTCTTTCCAGACAAAGGTGGCTCTAAGGGGGGAGGGGGTGCATGACATCCTCATACTTAACAAGTCTTTCCAGACAAAGGTGGCTCTAAGGGAGGAGAGGGTGCATGACATCCTCATACTTACCAAGTCTTTCAAGACAAAGGTGGCTCTAAGGGGGGAGAGGGTGCATGACTGCCTCATATTTACCACGTCTTTCAAGACAAAGATGGCTCTAAGGGGGGAGAGGGTGCATGACATCCTCATACTTACCACGTCTTTCCAGACAAAGGTGGCTCTAAGGGGGGAGGGGTGCATGACATCCTCATACTTACCACGTCTTTCCAGACAAAGTTCGTAGTCTCGACGACCAAAATCACACATACACTTGTTCACAATCTTGTCGTATAACTCACCCTCAAGGCATGGAGAATGGGATAGTAGATCTAAGGAATAATATATGTCAATTAATAAACTAAGCAATACTATGATATAAGCCCTTTATATGCGCACGGGAAGGACCGTCACTAAGCATACTAAATACTAAATAAATATTTTTATCCGCCTCTAATGGGCACGATTAGCGCACTTCTTCTTCTTCGCAGGGGGGGGGGGGGGGAGTTCTTCGCAGGGGGGGGGGGGGGGAGTGCCCTTGTCAGAGATATAGGAGGTCCAATCCCTGACCCTGTTTGAAACCAAACTAAAGTTCCAAAATTGTGAAGTGCATATCATGTCTTAAGCTGCTTTGTAGTACATGGTGACTGTGAGCATGTCCAGAGCAGTCTTACGCTAACACTAGCTCTTTGTAGTACATGGTGACTGTGAGCATGTCCAGAGCAGTCTTACGCTAACACTAGCTCTTTGTAGTACATGGTGACTGTGAGCATGTCCAGAGCAGTCTTACGCTAACACTAGCTCTGGCTCAGTATCCCAGGTAGGTCCACACCGTCAACCTGACTCTGAGCGACCCGGCGGCCCTGTGTTTTCGAGGCTGAGCTAAAAGGTTAGAAGTGAGCCCTGTCAACCTAAGCTAAAGCTAAGCAAGTCATTCTAAGCAAATTACTACCTCCCACTACCAATACTTCGATGTCATCTGGCTGAAAATAGCTGTTTCCAGTTAGTGTTGCTTTGTTAGGAGGTAACTGATACGAGGCGCCAGGTAGATTGCTGACATTTCTTGCCGTTATATTGATGGCAAGATCTCCTTTACCAAATATAACACCATCTTGAGTAAAGAATACGCTGGTATCATAGCTATCTGGAAGTAATTCCATCTTGAAACCAATGCGGTTTATATTGCTTTGATTGAATGTGAACAAAAATGCTTTGGACGAAGGAACACCTCGATAACCTGCAACATAAATCGATCATTATTTGTTATTTTAATTGATTCGTCACAAGGGACAAAAGAAGCGTGAATGGAGAAGGTAACAGGACTAATCGGTCCCAATTGGTTTACCTCCCCCTTACAAATATCAAGTAAATAACACACAGATTACAACTCAGATGAATGACATTATGGAAAGGCAAAACAAACAAAAAATTACTGATATAAAACAATAAAATAGTTGAAACTATGGCGGCTGGTCCATAGGAATTTTGTCAAGGAAATGTATGGTGATAGCCTTTTTAAACTGGTTTAGACTAGTGAATTCGCTTATGATCCCTAGGCAAGTTGTTCCATAGGGCTACTGATCTGGGAAAAAATGAAAGCTTGAAATAGTTCTGCTGGTGTTGAGAGATCATACGGTAATTATTAGAATTACGAGTATTGTAACTAAAAAGTTAAAGTCCAGTAGGCAAGAGGTAATTTTAAAGAACAACAGTAAGTCACTTGTTTTTCTTCTATATTGGTAACATGTCTTGATCATGTTTACTGATGTCAAAGTTTACAAACTTTCTTCGACTTTACTTTTTCGTTTGAAACGCAGGCTTTCTTCTCGCGCCTGGTCTCTCCGCGGCATCCATGTTTCATTACATGAATTATCCTTTTCAGATTGGTTGGGCGGAGCGACTATGCATCCAGCTCAGTCGGTATATAAAAGACTAAAAGTAATGATAAATGGTGAAGTTAACGTCAAGTCCTCATTGTCGGACTTTAAACTTACCGTAAACTTGAACCTCGGCCATGTTCAAAACCCTGCTGTTACGAAATATTTGAATTGTTACGTTGTTGCCATATATGGGTGGGTTACAATAGATCGAGCCTTGTGTCACTTGATTGATTGACAGTAAGTCCGAACCACCACACGAGTCGACAGTATTCAGTTTGCCATTTAGTCGATGGCTGACTAGAATCTTGAACTTATTCATTCGATATTTACAGCAGTCTTTCCGATTCACTATGTGTACTCTAAATATGAAAATCGGGCGTTCTAACTCGACACTCCACCATGGTGAATCTTCCTCATTGGTGTGCACATACGTTGACCAATCACCGTCAACGGCAGCTGATGCCAACGTATTATGATTTTGAACCGAGGAGAGAAAGGCTGGTCGGTTGAACGCATAGTCTTTAGACATCCCCAAATATTCTAATAACAAAATAAAATACAATAAAGTATATATATATATATATATACCATGATATTGTGATATATCACCAGCTTTGCTTAGATAAATAAATAATGTCTTTCTGACTGACTGGGGACAAATAAATTCAGTAAGACGTAACAAAAAGAAACAATGCAATTACAGTAATGATATTCTAAGCTAGTCTAAAGGCATTTACTATATTAATCTAAAACCTTGCATTTCGTTGCCGGCAAATATATCAATATATAATTTCAACTAGGGGGATGTGCCACCAAATAGTGTAGGGTTTTTGAGCCACTCAATCAGTTAGGTAGGGTATCAATTTTCGTATTTTTCACTCCGATCCCTAAATGGGTGCACATTTTATCGCGTTTTCACACACATAGAAAATAAAACACATTTGTTCCGTTATAGGTATAGTACTACCCTTAATAAAACATTGAGCAAGGGTGACTCAAGGGTACGCTAAAGTCAGAGACAAAAGTATATCTTCAATTTAAAACATATATAAGTATTTGGCTTAAACACATGCGCGCGTCTTTTTTGATGGGTTTTCTGTGGTTAGAATGACTAATGGCATTTACAAGGATTTTTAGTGTGAAATTTGATTGGCTCCCAAATAATCCCTTTATAATCCACTAGTTTTTTTAGTTCTTTTTCTTATTGTAAAGCGCATCGAGGTTCCAGGATGCGCTATATAAATACTCTGTTATTATTATTATTATTATTATTATTATTATTATTATCATTACCGTTTAAATGATTGACATCTGTGAAGCCACCAAGAATCTGGGATTCCCTTCGTATCAGGAAGACAAGTGGTCCTTTTCTACTGCACTTTTTAAGAAATATGTCCGCATTCCAACCATCTTTCAGTGTTTGAAAGCATGGCTCCCAGTACTTATTCCCGATACCAGCTTGCGATAATAACCAGTCTTGGTAACTTGGAATGTGTCCTATCATATTAGTCCTCATACCTAGTATGTTGAAAACAATTAATGCGATTTGAATGGAATTGACAGTCACAGTTATTGATGTCAATGCAAAACTGCCCGTCTGACTGTCTGTCTGACTACCTGACTGCCTGACTGTCTGTCTGACTGCCTGACTGTTTGTCTGTCTGTCTGACTGCCTGTCTGTCTGACTACCTGACTGCCTGGCTGTCTGTCTGACTGCCTGACTGTTTGTCTGTCTGACTGCCTGTCTGTCTGACTACCTGACTGCCTCTCTGTATGTCTGACTGCCTGACTGTTTGTCTGTCTGACTGCCTGTCTGTCTGACTACCTGACTGCCTGACTGTTTGTCTGTCTGACTGCCTGTCTGTCTGACTACCTGACTGTCTGGCTGTCTGTCTGACTGCCTGACTGTTTGTCTGTCTGACTGCCTGGCTGTCTGGCTGTCTGTCTGACTGCCTGACTGCCTGACTGCCTGACTGCCTGGCTGTCTGTCTGACTGCCTGACTGTTTGTCTGTCTGACTGCCTGTCTGACTATCTGACTGCCTGGCTGTCTGTCTGACTGCCTGACTGTTTGTCTGTCTGACTATTTGACTGCCTACCTGTGTGTCTGTCTGACTGCCTCCCTTACTGCCTACCTGTGTGTCTGTCTGACTGACTGACTGCCTATCTGTCTGTCTGTCTGACTCCCTGACTGTCTGACCGAATGAAAGAAAATAAAATGAAGGAAGGAAGGAAGGAATTAAACAAGCAAGCAATCAAGTAATGAATATGAACAGAATTAGATAGCAAAACAATTAAGCAAGCGTAACATATAAAACACATTGAAAAGCTTACCTGATAATACGTGGTTTTGAGCCATTGATGGAAAAAATGAACAAGCTTTTTCAACTGATAATGTGATATTGTCCACAGCTATGAATCCCCCATATTCATTTCCAACAATAGCTTTGAAAATAATCTAAGAAATCGAACAATGTAACTTGATGTCAAATTCCTCAGTGATTTGCTAAATCAAACTGTCCCCAATACCAGCTAGATTGGCCCTATTTTCATAAAGCGTATTTTATATATCTGTAATATGTTTGTATTAGTCACTCTTCGTTAGTTTGATTGCTATTGAATAATGGAAATGACTTTCATGACAGAGTGACGTCATTGTGATGAAGATGACGTCATATATATATTACGCAATGAAAGTAAGGCTTCACGTCGTAGTTGTATAATGAAATATATAGTTAGTTACTAACCTGATAAGCTATGTCCGAGCTAATCGGCACCTGAGCTTTTAACCATGAGTTATGTTCACCTTGTTGTCCTGCCAGTCTCCATAGCAACGTCTCGTTTCCTAGGTAACCGCCTAAGTACACGTTTAAGCGCCCTGGATTCGTACCGTTAATGATATAGAAGAAAGTGAGGCAGTTTTTGGAACTTAGTATGAAGTCTGTTCGGTAATAGTGATTTTCTCCTTTAAATCTTGGATATTTAGAGTCAACCAACCAGTACCCAGGAACTTGAAAGCCTGGAATATATAAATCATGAGAGAATCAATCGTGGATTTATAATCTCATCATTTGTAACTAAACCAAACTAAACTAAACCAACTTGTCCAGGTGTCCATGCAGGCTGTGGTGCTGGTAAGCAAAGGGAAACCCCGCTCTACGGACACCCGCTTAATACGGACACCCGCTTAATACGGACACCCGCTTAATACGGACAGTTTTGTTTGTCCCGAAGAAAAGCCCATATATATATGAAAGCCCGGTTAATACGGACAATTCAATAAGTTGAAAATTTGTGGTACAAAATAAACTATGTATGTATGTATGATAATACGGACACTTTTGCATGTCCCTTTACTGTCCGTATTAACGGGGTACAAAATAAACTATGTATGTATGTATGATAATACGGACACTTTTGCATGTCCCTTTACTGTCCGTATTAACGGGGTACAAAATAAACTATGTATGTATGTATGATAATACGGACACTTTTGCATGTCCCTTTACTGTCCGTATTAACGGGGTACAAAATAAACTATGTATGTATGTATGATAATACGGACACTTTTGCATGTCCCTTTACTGTCCGTATTAACGGGGTACAAAATAAACTATGTATGTATGTATGATAATATACGGACACTTTTGCATGTCCCTTTACTGTCCGTATTAACGGGGTACAAAATAAACTATGTATGTATGTATGATAATACGGACACTTTTGCATGTCCCTTTACTGTCCGTATTAACGGGGTACAAAATAAACTATGTATGTATGTATGATAATACGGACACTTTTGCATGTCCCTTTACTGTCCGTATTAACGGGGTACAAAATAAACTATGTATGTATGTATGATAATACGGACACTTTTGCATGTCCCTTTACTGTCCGTATTAACGGGGTACAAAATAAACTATGTATGTATGTATGATAATACGGACACTTTTGCATGTCCCTTTACTGTCCGTATTAACGGGGTTCCACTGTAGTTATTTTCGTTCATTTTGTGAAGATTGTGAAGATTGAACAATTGCCGCAAACCAAATATGGATCTCATTACCAAATAAAGAGTTGCGATATACTCACCACTGACTTCCAGAGAGCACATTCCAAAATACTGGTGAACACCCGCCTTGGATGCAATCCTAATGTATCTCCCTTGGGGCTTGTCTTGGCAGTAAATACGGCCACGTGTTTGTCTATATAATGTGTGATAAGTACCACACCTATTACCATTTACACCGCCTGGGTCATCCGATACGACTACCTCAAACTTGGTGAGATAAAAGTAATTTACAGGATATAAGCTGTATACAGAAATGAAGATATCAGAAATGATATATCTTTGTTGTAAATCTACTTCCACCCAAGGATCAAGATACCAACGCATGGGATAAGCGAAGCAGTAGTTCTGATGATCATTCTTTCTGGTTCCAAGGAAAAGGATAGTGTTGTCTTTGGGTTGTGTTGGAAACGAAGACGCTGTTTTCGAATAAGCAATGTCCACGATTTCCCCAGTTTTGAAAAAATCTTTAAAAACAACAATATATAATTATCATATTAACTTACTTTACGTAATATATAATTATTATTTTAACTTACTTTACGTATATAATTATTATATTAACTTACTTTACGTATATCATTATTATTAATATTAACTTGTTCAGTACGTAATATATAATTATCATATTAACTTACTTTACGTATATAATTATTATATTAACTTTACGTATATAATTATTATATTAACTTTACGTAATATATAATTATTATATTAACTTGCTTTACGCAATATGTAATTATTATATTAACTTGCTTTACGCAATATATAATTATCATATTAACTTACTTTACGTATATAATTATTATATTAACTTACTTTACGTATATAATTATTATATTAACTTACTTTACGTAATATATTATTATCATATTAACTTACTTTACGTATATAATTATTATATTAACTTACTTTACGTATATAATTATTATATTAACTTACTTTACGTATATCATTATTATTAATATTAACTTGTTCAGTACGTAATATATAATTATCATATTAACTTACTTTACGTATATAATTATTATATTAACTTACTTTACGTATATAATTATTATATTAACTTACTTTACGTATATAATTATTATATTAACTTACTTTACGTATATCATTATTATTAATATTAACTTGTTCAGTACGTAATATATAATTATCATATTAACTTACTTTACGTATATAATTATTATATTAACTTACTTTACGTAATATATAATTATTATATTAACTTGCTTTACGCAATATATAATAATCATATTAACTTACTTTACGTATATAATTATTATATTAACTTACTTTACGTATATAATTATTATATTAACTTACTTTACGTATATAATTATTATATTAACTTACTTTACGTATATAATTATTATATTAACTTACTTTACGTATATAATTATCATATTAACTTACTTTACGTATATAATTATTATATTAACTTACTTTACGTATATAATTATCATATTAACTTACTTTACGTATATAATTATCATATTAGCTTACTTTACGTAATATATAATAATTATATTAACTTACTTTACGTATATAATTATCATATTAACTTACTTTACGTATATAATTATCATATTAGCTTACTTTACGTATATAATTATCATATTAACTTACTTTACGTATATAATTATCATATTTTACTTTACGTATATAATTATTATATTAACTTACTTTACGTATATAATTATCATATTAACTTACTTTACGTAATATATAATTATCATATTAACTTACTTTACGTATATAATTATCATATTAGCTTACTTTACGTATATAATTATTATATTAACTTACTTTACGTATATAATTATCATATTAACTTACTTTACGTAATATATAATAATTATATTAACTTACTTTACGTGTATAATTATCATATTAACTTACTTTACGTATATAATTATCATATTAACTTACTTTACGTGTATAGTTATCATATTAACTTACTTTACGTATATAATTATCATATTTTACTTTACGTATATAATTATTATATTAACTTACTTTACGTATATAATTATCATATTAACTTACTTTACGTAATATATAATTATCATATTAACTTACTTTACGTATATAATTATCATATTAGCTTACTTTACGTATATAATTATTATATTAACTTACTTTACGTATATAATTATCATATTAACTTACTTTACGTAATATATAATAATTATATTAACTTACTTTACGTGTATAATTATCATATTAACTTACTTTACGTATATAATTATCATATTAACTTACTTTACGTGTATAGTTATCATATTAACTTACTTTACGTATATAATTATCATATTAACTTACTTTACGTATATAATTATTATATTAACTTACTTTACGTAATATATAATAATTATATTAACTTACTTTACGTGTATAATTATCATATTAGCTTACTTTACGTATATAATTATTATATTAACTTACTTTACGTAATATATAATAATTATATTAACTTACTTTACGTGTATAATTATCATATTAACTTACTTTACGTATATAATTATCATATTAACTTACTTTACGTATATAATTATTATATTAACTTACTTTACGTAATATATAATTATTATATTAGCTTCCTTTTTATATATATTTATTACTTTACGTAACTAGTATGTATATGATTTGTTCTTGTTTGGTATTCTACAGGCCTTTAAAAATATGAAAAACTGCCACACCCACTGTTTATAAAGGAATTCGTTTACCTGACAGGATGTCTTGGTTTATTTGCTTATAAGTCAGAACTGTGTCCCACATTTTAAGATCAGTTAGCTGAAAGTTCATTGTATATGGGATTGCCGATTTAGAAACAGAAACGCTGCATCCTAGGTAGAAATGGTAATTGGTACGACAGGTAACTGATGTGTCCCTGTATGTCAGGTAATAGACACTACGTTGAACACCGTCCTGGATAAACCGTATGCCATTCTCATGTGACCATGTCATAGTAATACGAGACCAAATAGTCATGTTTATGGCACGTACGTGTAACGTGTATTGCCAACGTGAAAGCGATACAGTGACTGTGTATTGACCCTGGTTGTAGAAAAATGCCATACCGCATGTAGTTTCGAAATCAGATGAGAGTATGAAGCCTTGAGGACTGGGTACTGAAATACAGGTAAAACAATAAGTAACCACTACCACCATGCACCACCACCAGCGCCACCACCCACACCACCACCACCACCACCACCACCACCACCACCCACACCATCACCATGCACCACCACCACCACCATGCACCACCACCATACACCACCACCATGCACCACCACCATGCACCACCACCACCACCCATACCACCACCATGCACCACCACCACCACCACCACCATGCACCACCACCACCACCATGCACCACCACCACCACCATGCACCATGCACCACCACCATGCACCACCACCATGCACCATGCACCACCACCATGCACCACCACCACCACCATGCACCACCACCATGCACCACCACCACCACCATGCACCACCACCATGCACCACCACCACCACCATGCACCACCACCATGCACCACCACCACCACCATGCACCACCACCATGCACCACCACCACCACCATGCACCACCACCATGCACCACCACCACCACCCGCACCACCACCATGCACCACCATGCACCACCACCCACACCACCACCATGCACCACCACCACCACCACCACCGCACCACCACCACCCGCACCACCACCACCCGCACCACCACCATGCACCACCACCACCATGCACCACCACCACCACCATGTACCACCACCACCACCACCACCCACACCACCACCCACACCACCACCATGCACCACCACCACCACTACCATGCACCACCACCATGCACCACCACCACCACCCTCACCACCACCATGCACCAGCACCACCCACACCACCACCATGCACCACCACCATGCACCACCACCATGCACCACCACCACCACCATGCACCACCACCATGCACCACCACCACCACCACACCACCACCATGCACCACCACCACACCACACCACCACCATGCACCACCACCACCATGCACCACCACCATGCACCACCACCACCACCACCACACCACCACCATGCACCACCACCACCACCACACACACCACCATGCACCACCACCACGCACCACCACCATGCACCACCACCACCACCATGCACCACCACCACCACCACCACCATGCACCACCACCATGCACCACCACCATGCACCACCACCACCATGCACCACCACCACCACCCACACCACCACCATGCACCACCACCACCACCACCACCACCACCACCATGCACCACCACCACCACCATGCACCACCACCACCACCACCACACCACCACCACACCACCACCCACACCACCACCCACACACCACCATGCACCACCACACCACCATGCACCACCACCACCATGCACCACCACCACCACCACCACCACCACACCACCACCACCATGCACCACCACCACCACCATGCACCACCACCACCACCATGCACCACCACCACCCACCACCACCACCACCACCACCA